>WBNM01031768.1:0-17777 GCA_013399055.1 Ramphastos sulfuratus | reverse complement strand
AGCAAGCACTGTCTGCTTTCAGACCCACAGTGAGCTGAGCAGGAATCTGCTGCTGTCCCTACTGTCATGGTGGGTGGGAGGGACAGCAGACATGGTCTGAGCAGGACAGCACATCATGTCTGGGATGTCTTCAGGCTGCTGCCAAACCAGTCACCTGGCCATGGGCAGCCAGGGTGGGGTGATTGGTTCAGTGACAGCCTGGGGACGTCCTCACAGCCCCTCCAGCAGCAGCATGCAGCTCCAGCCTCAGAGGGGTCCAGCCTGGCTGAGCCTCCTGCCAGTGCTGCCAGCTGTGTTTGCAAGAGGTTTAGGAGTTACCTTGCAATGGGAATGTTCTGACAGTGGGATACAGCTACCTGAGCAAAGTTCATTGGGCCCAAACACTTTTCTCACTGATCTTACAACCAGCCTTGTGTTTGAAGGACAGAGACGTTCATCATATTTTCGTTCTGATACACTGAAGTCCTCATCTGGCAGGACTAATTAAACCACACCAAGCACGAGACCAGAAAAGTTTCAGTGAGTGAGAGCAGTTGGGAAAGACTCCAAGCAGCTGACCTCTTGACCAGACTGGTGTTGCCACCTTCTCCCACCCAGCCTGTTCCACTTGGCTCTCTGTTCCTGCTTGCTGCTGTTCCCCCAGGGAGCTTGGGGCTGAGCCTTCCTGCTCCCTGAGCCTTCCTGCTCCCTGAGCTTCTCTCTGCTCCTGGCAGGGTCAGCAGACGACAGCGTGGCCATTACTATGAGCTACGCCTACACATAGTTGACTGAGAGACTCAAATGTCCGTGCCAATGCATGCCCTCCTCTCAGATGCTTTAAAAAAAACAAAGCTCATGATCTGCTTTATTATAGTAGGAATGTAAAAAAACCCCAAACTCCCACAATTTTACAAGAGGCCATTATTGGTCACAGTCATATATCTCACCTGTCTTTACTCCAACACGATTATTTTAAGGGATATGTTGTTTATACGGAGCACAAAGGAAAAACTGAAGTGTATGACTTAGGCTCTTCAAAAGTAGTTATTTATAGCTCTACTAATTGCTTTATTCCCTTAAAAGCTGGGGGTCATGACAACACAGCTGGTTTTGCTCTGGCTACTAAGCCTTAGCTTTGGGCTAATGTTAGGAGGAGAAGTTTACAAGCTGGTTACGAGCAGCTCACGGACAGTGGCACAAATCCTTGATCTGCCTGCTGAAAGACTGCAAAGGTGGAGATTTATTTGTGCTTTAAAACACGTCTGCTCTCTTTCTTAGAGGTAATCCATGGCCTGTTTCCCCTTGATAATATCAGTCGTGCATAGGAAGGGACAAATCTGTTAACAAATACCAGGGTTCTCCTGTAATCTTTCAAAGAGCTCTGTGCTGCAGGCAATTAGAAACTTGTGCATTTGCTGCCTGTCAAAAGAATTCATAAAGGATGAAAAAGCCCTTAGTATTCTAGCATCAGAGTGTTGCTTAATGAAAGATGTTTGTTTAATGCAAAAAAATATCTCTGCAGCTGATACTTTCCTGTTAGACGCTCGACCAGGAGTTGATTAGTAAGAGGGATCCAGCGCCAGAAGGCTGCATCTGGCCCCTGTCTGGCCCTGAGACAAGAGCTGACAACCTCAAATCATGTGCTGGGCACTGAACAAAGCCCAAAGATCACTAACAGGTTGAACCAACAGAATTTAGTAATCTGGCATTGTAGGCTATATAAGCTAGGCAAAGCTTAAGGGTTGATGCATCTGTAGAACAGTGCAGGCCTGCACTAAAGGTGCTGGAGGAAGGAGGTACTGCTTTTTGTCTGTGGGACTCTGCACACAGAGCTTCATGGGGTCAGTTGCACAGCTAAAAAAGGCCTCCTGTGGTTAGAGAGCACGTAGGTGTTATGGGAGAAGGATGCTGTGGTTAGAAATCCAAAGGCTGGACCCAGTGCTGCAATGCTGCAGCTGCCAGGCGGAGCTCAGCCGGTAAGAACGGTAAGGCAGCACATGAGGTTGGACAGCCACCAGAGCTCACGTTTCTGTGCCAGACATGATGGTGAAAATGGAAAAAAGATACTATCTGAGGCTGCTTCTAGAATTACTAAAAATATCTCTTGTTAGCAGCACTGGACCTGTATGTTCCCATTGGACATACTGCCTTCAAAACCAGTCAGCACTAAACAGGTGGTGAGAAAGCTTTGCCTTGGTTGTGTTCCTCCCCACCACTTTTCTTCCTTACCACTGATACTTAGAGCCACCTAAACCCTGAAGTAATAGATTTAAAGTCTCCTCTGGATTTTTTTTTCAGTGTTATCTTCTATAACTCCATATATTTTTAATCCTTCACATAATTTTCCAATCCCTTTTTTTCAAATATTAACTCTCCCACAAGCACCAAAGGTTGGAGCTTTCCTCTCTCAGAGGTACATTTCACAGGTATTTTTACTGAGCTCTTCCAGAAGGTACCCAAATCTTCTTACTGGTGCTTAGGACAACTGAAGTATTTATGGGATGCTGTGTGAAAATGACAACTTGCTGTGTCTTTCCTGTGTCACTCCTTCACAATTAACCCAAGAAAACATCAAACCCACTGATTTAAGAAGAGAGAATTTTGGACAACTCTGTTAATCTCACCATATTAAAAAAAACAAAACCAAACCCTCTTTGTGGATCCTTGCTTTTTCCTCTCTGCTCTTTCTGATTTGTAGCAGGGTTTTGTGTAGCACCCGGAGAATAATGGTCTGCAGAATGATTCTATTTGATTCTTTGGTGTCTTTCAAACTGAAATGACTTCGTTTCTGGAGTACTACTCACCTGCCAGTTCAGACTGAGGGAGATCCATGCAGCCATCTGATACTGCGGAGTTCATTGCCCAGTGTCTTGGCACCCACTTACTGCAGTTGATTTAAATGTTGAGCATTTCCTTCTGATCCCCTCCTCCTTGCCCTTCTGAAAGGGCCTCTGTTTTTAAAACAATGCCGATAGGAAGTGTATCGGGGTGCTCACAAAAGGCTCTCCTACAATTAGAATCCAGCCGCACAAAACAGCAGCGAATGAAAGAGCTTTAATGGCACCATCCTGGAGCCATGGGGAGGAAAGATTGGCCGGGCTGGACCTGCTAAGGATAAGGCTAAAGGCAGCCCAAGTGAAAAAGTGAACGTGTCTTTGAGTGTTGCTTCCCAGAAGAATGTGACACATGCACACCAGTGATGGAGGAGGTCGGGGGGAGAGCTTAGAAATGATTTTCTAACCGAAGGCAGCTGCACACTGAATTATGTTGCCTGTGGAAAGGGAGCGACCTGGGGATGTGTTCCTGTCTGATCCTGCTTTGGCAGGGGGGCTGGGCTCAATGACTTCTGGAGGTGCCTTCCATCTCCTGCCATTCTACGATTCTATGATAACTGATCCTTCCCTGGAGCCATCAGAAGACCTTTTCTATACCTATAATCTGTCTCTTGTTTCAAGGCCTGCTGATGAGCCTCATTGTGCGACTATAAATGGGTCTGTTCCCCTGCTTGCTACTCACTTGGAAACTGCTTAGTTTGAAACAAATCCTCTCTGTTCCTGGTGTGACAATAAACTCTTACAATGGCTGTGCTGTCTCCTAACGGGGACCCTGGGTGGTTCCATCCTCAAAATAAATTGCAATAAAACTCTTTTTCTGCGTAGCAGATCATGGGAGCACCTATTTTGTGATTTGTTTGTTGGCCCATGAATTTCTGATGCTGAACTGGCCCCATCCCTTTGAGCCCTGGCTTACTGCTCTCTCTTCCCCAGCAAACTTGGCTTCCTTTGTACACCAGTGCACTTGGCCTTTGAAAATTGGCTTGCAGTTAGCAGACAGAAGCAGGGTCAGAATTAGTTCAAAATAAAATAATAGTCAGAAGTTCTAACTTGCTAAGCTGCCTGCAATCCACCCTTCAAAGGATATTCACCAATTGCTGTAATTGCTCTCTTCAAGGGCTTCTAAAAAAAAAAAAAAATCCTTGGACATGCTAATTAATGCTGTTTTAGATATATGTTAAGGTATTTGACCTGAGAGTTTAATTCTACAGTTTAATTCCATAATGATTGTAAATGGTAGGACTGCTGCATACTTAAAAGAACATTAGTGTGGATTTAGCTAGCTGTTGGCAGTTTTACAGTGACTAACAGATATTAAATAAGCATGAAATTCTAGTGCTGAGTGACACTTTTATAGGGGCAAGGGCTGGAAGCTGAAGGCAGGAGAAAATACTGCACCCATCCACGGCGACCTTCCTTTCCCCCTGGATTTTACAGACTCTTTGCACGAGTTTCCCAGCACTGGGGCAAGATTTGGGTGGGTGGAAGGGGCCTTGCTCTTGAAAGCTTGGATGTCATGTAATGGACTTCGGGAGGGATTTGAACTCCTTGCTGTGCCAAAGTCATTGACTGCATACCTTGCTGATGTTACAGGCACCAGGATAGCCCCAAAGAATTCTTCAGCCACTCAAGTTAATCACATCTTCCAGTATTTGCAGTGTCCAGGCAGGGGGGGTATGAATTCTACCCCTTCCCCTGCCACTTTTTTTCTTTTTTTTTTCTTTTTCTGTTTTCTTTTTGTTTTCTTTTTTCTTTTTTCTTCTCTCCTTCTCTCCTTCTCTGCTTCTCTCCTTCTCTCCTTCTCTGCTTCTCTCCTTCTCTCCTTCTCTGCTTCTCTCCTTCTCTCCTTCTCTGCTTCTCTCCTTCTCTCCTTCTCTGCTTCTCTCCTTCTCTCCTTCTCTGCTTCTCTCCTTCTCTCCTTCTCTGCTTCTCTCCTTCTCTCCTTCTCTGCTTCTCTCCTTCTCTCCTTCTCTGCTTCTCTCCTTCTCTCCTTCTCTGCTTCTCTCCTTCTCTCCTTCTCTGCTTCTCTCCTTCTCTCCTTCTCTGCTTCTCTCCTTCTCTCCTTCTCTGCTTCTCTCCTTCTCTCCTTCTCTGCTTCTCTCCTTCTCTCCTTCTCTGCTTCTCTCCTTCTCTCCTTCTCTGCTTCTCTCCTTCTCTCCTTCTCTGCTTCTCTCCTTCTCTCCTTCTCTCCTTCAAGTGAATGTCAAATCACTTGCCTAGAGAAAAGCAAAGAAAACAAGTTGATCTTTTCATTGTCAGTGCTCAAAAGCATCTCTTTGTTTTAGGAAGAAAAATGGTGGCGAGCGACTTTTTCTTTTTCCACCCCACAGTGGCTACATAAATTTCTGCTACAAGGGACAAACAGCACTATGACTTATTCATAACAGGTCACGAAGCTACAGCTTGTTGTGTCAGTTCTCATCATCTACTGACGTGACAGGTTTTATGAATAAAATATGGGCAGTTGCTGCCTGGGAGGATGCCACATCTTAGCTATCCCAAACCCTCTGTCCTTGAAGAGCAAAGCTTTGAAAAATGAGGACCATGTTTCAATCCAAGCTGTACAATATGCTTTTCAATGAAGTGTAATATATTGTTTTTAGCTGAATAACTTTCTTCTTCTCTTCTCCCCTCCCCTTAGTCCCTCCCCTACTTAAGGGGAAAGGAAAAAAAAAAAAAAGGCCATGGCATCTTAAACTAAAGCACGCTTCAGTCAGTCTCCCTGTGTGTGCTCTGTGCCAGCAGCCACAGCAGTTCTTTCATCTTGGCTTCAAAGTGGTGCTGAGACGGGGGGAGGGGGGCCCTTAATGAAAGAAGGGAAAACAAACAAATAAACAAACAAACAAACCCAAAACAGGGGAGGAAATGAAAACTCGCAGTCTACCTTTCAAAGCTGAGCGCTGCCTGCAGGGCACACTCTGCAGTGGATCTTGCGCTCGGCTTCAGACCCTTGTATATTTTTTTGTGTTATTGCCACTTCCCATGCTGGGAAGATTCTTGTCATCCCTCACATATTTTACCCGCAGAAAGGCTGCCCTGCCCTGTGCTTGGTGATTGAGGCTGTGCCCCTGGTGTGCCACACTATCAGTGGTTCCCAAGGCTGCTTAGCCTGGGAAAAGCTGCATGGAAACGGTCCAAAATCAGCATTACATGCATTATTGTTCTTACTCTCTCTGATTAGAGTGCACACAATGAAAACAACAGCAACAGCCTCGTTTTCTAGCCCTCCTCCCAACACAAGGCTGTTCTTAGACTGTTTTTCTTTCTCAGAGTCTTCATAGCAATTAACTGCTTCTGTGCTGGTAGGTCTCAGGCGTCCCAGCTGCTTCCCTAGAGGAAGCCAAAGGAGCTTAGTTCAACTGGGAGTAGCCTTTTCCAAAGCATCTTATTTGACTTGTGAACTGAAGCCCTTTCTTTTTTTTTTTTTAATGGCCTAGATGTAGGCTGCATTGTGTATCTCTCAGATGCTGTGGTAATATGCATGACACAGTAATCCCTGTAAAACAAACCAGAATAGATTGCAAGATATTTAGGCATTTGTGTCCTGAATCCTGAATGCTTTGTATTAAATGTTGGATGCAGCTCACACAATGTCCTAGCAGCGAGTTGCAGCACCCAGGCCTCCCCAGCCTAAGCCACCATCACTTTTTGGCTTACTCCCTGGTCAAAGGGATCTTCTGTCCTGGCTGCAAAGTGCCAGAATGGACTAGCATAATGGCTATGGAGTCATTTACCAGATCACAGTTTAAATTCCTTGAAATCATGTCTGGATTTTCCACAGCCTGGGGACAGCCAGTTTGGGATGGGATAAAGCTCAATCTGTTCTCTGAAGAAAAGTTATCCCAAGCATTTGGAAATGCCTCTTTGGAGGCACTGAGTGAGGAAAGAGATTTGCCATTGGAATGGGTTACCCAGGGAGATTGTGGAGTCACCATCCCTGGAGGTGCTCAAGAAAAGCCTGGATGGGGCACTTAGTGCCATGGTCTGGTTGATTGGCTAGGGCTGGGTGATAGGTTGGACTGGATGAGCTTGGAGGTCTCTTCCAACCTGCTTGATTCTATGATTCTATGACTCCTCTGTTTTGTATTCCCTGGAATACATCAGGTGGCATTCATAGAAAGGGGGAAATGAATTTTCTTTCCTCTTAACAGATTGGATCATCACAGAATGGCAGGGGCTGGAAGGGACCTCAAAAGCTCACCCACTCCAACCCCCCTATGCCTCAGCTTCCACCCATTGCTCCTTGCCCTGTCACTGGGCATCACCCAGCAGAGCCTGGCTCCAGCCTCCTGGCACTCACCTTTACATATTTATAAACAGGAATGAAGTCACCCCTCAGGCTCCTTTTCACCAAGCTAAAGAGCCCCAGCTCCCTCAGGCTCTCCTCAAAACAAAGATGTTCCATTCCCTTCATCATTTTCGTGGCTCTGCACTGGCCTCTCTCAAGCAGTTGTGTGTCCTCGAAGTGTCGCAGAGTGCCAACTACTCACACCTTGAATGTGCTCAAGTATTTGCTAGAAGGCAAACTTGTAAGGTTTCCTCAGAAGAGAACAGCAGATAGCCTTGGGAGCTACACATGAGAGGAGGCAAATGACAGGAAGGTCTGGAGGAGTTTTAACAGATGCAAATTCCATAAAGTGCATTTTGTGTTCAGTCATAAGAGATGCTGCTCTGTTTTTTTTCAGTTTCAAAAAGAAATATACATCTGTCTTCAGGACACTGTTAAGGCCACATCTAGGAAGAGGTATCTATGGTAGGCTGTGCTTTGGTTTAGGACCTTTTCTCTGTTCCCCAGGAAGGCAGCCCTGATGCTGTATTGTCCCCTTCAGAGAAGGAGGGCTGGATGCACTGGTTCCTTCCTGTCCGAGGGCCCTGGCGAGCCCCGAGCATTGCCTGCTGCAAGGGACCCAGAATCCACAGCACTACCTGGCAGACAATGACAGATGTTCTTTGATTGCCAACCAGCAGATGAAGGGCAGATGTCTACTTTCAAACCAGAGTAAAAAGCAGATTGAAGCTTGAATTTCTGTGACATGAAGGAGAAGCAACAACCCTCTAGCCAGTGCTAGGTCTGCCCTGCTGAAGAGGGATTGAACTGAACCATGGAAAACAAAACCCATGAAGTCACACAGTTCTGTTCTCTCACTTGTTTCAATGTCATAGTGCTTAAATCTTCAAGTTCTTTCTAACTTTTTCCAGTTTGGCTTGAAATTTCAGAACCTATTAAGAAGAAATCTTTGGCCTCGTGCATCACTTGAGGTAAAAAGAAGTCAGTCAGTTTGCTGGCTTTGCCAAGACTGTGGCACAATGCAGGAAATGATTTTGTTTATTCTTCAAGAGCTCTACTGGCAGCATATTGCTCAGAAAAGAAAAATGAGGTAGTCTCTTTTTATACTAAGCATAGGTGCAAAAGCAAAGCCAGGCAAAATTCTGCTCTAAACTGACTACTGTATCTTTGGGTAGGAAGGACTCTTTGGTTATCTTTTATGTCATAATTCTTTCCACTTTTGGGGACAGAATAAAAAACAAGGTAAACAGAGGGCTCTTTAGTCTGGAGAAGAGAAGGTTGAGTGGGGATTTGATCAATGTCTACAAATATCTGAGGGGTGGGTGTCAAGTGGCTGGGGCCAATCTCATTTTGGTGGTGCACAGTAATAGGACAAGGAAGAATGGATACAAATGCGAACAGAGAAGGTTTCACCTCAACACAAGGAGAAACTTCTTTACAATGAGGGTGCCAGAGCCCTGGAGCAGGCTGCCCAGAGAGGTTGTGGAGTCTCTTTCTCTGGGGACTTTCCAAACCCACCTGGATGCATTGCTACGTGGACTATCCTGGGTGATGCTGCTTTGGCAGGGGGGTTGGAGTGGATGATCTCTGCAGGTCCCTTCCAGCCTCTAACATTCTGTGATTTTAATCAGCTTTTCTGAACTTCTCCATGTTTCAGAAATGACTTCTGCTATTTAGTATGCACACTTAAAAGCAGCTGGGATGGGACTTCTGTATCAAAAACATTTCCTCTAACAACAACCTGGAAACTGGCTGTCATTACTCCTGCTTCTCTTTCTTTCCAAGTCAAAAAGCTGTGCTAGCTGCTTGTTTTGTTTAGCAGTCTCAGTTAGAGAGATAGGGTGGCTAATCACAGTATCATTTTCTAATGTTCACTGGAAGGAAATCTCAGATTGTTCTTGAGAACGTAAATATTTGGCTTATTATGAACCTGATTAAGCAGGGGCACCCAGCTCTGGAAGGCAAGATGAAATCAGCTCCTAGAGAACAGTTTGAAAAAGAAAGCTAAGTGTGGTTGAACAGATGACTGCAGGAGGCTGTTCTCATATGTGTGGCTGTGCTCTGCTCTCAGGAGTTTCTTTGCCTATCAGTTTAATTTGAATGGGTTTATAAAAACTTGAGAGGGCACTGGCAAAGATTTTGCCCTGTGCTCTTTGAACTAAAGTGCTTGTTTCAACCTGTGTGCAAACATAAGCAGAGGGAAGATAACTCCATGTTTGTGCCTACACTGGCAGGAATGTCCATTGTGGGGGTGATACCTGTGAGCCAAGAAGCCTGAGTCCCAGCCTCCCGTGATGTCATTGCCAGCTAGGACAAACCATGAGCCTCACCAAAAGCTGGAGGGAGGCAAGCCTGAAAGCCTAGGCTGAAGTGGCTCCTAAATCTGCATGGTATTCACATAGGACATAATTCACAAAGGGGCAATGGTTTTAAACTGGAGACAAATGGACGTTAGGAAGAAATTCTTTACTCTGAGGGTGGTGGAACACTGGAACAGGTTGCCCAGGGAGGTGGTGGAAGCTCCATCCCTTGATGGGGCTCTGAGCAACCCGATCTAGTTGGGGATGTCCCTGCTTACTGCAGACTGTTGGACTAGGTGACCTCTGGATGTCCCTTCCAACCCAATGCATTGAATGACTCTAGAACCTCTGCCTGTGGGTTTGTCTGTGCCAAGTTACCATCATGGGCAGATGTCTGACTGAACAAACATCCACCATGGCCCAGAAGAAGCTCCCTTGGCACCGACTTGGAGTTTCATTGGGGTGCATAGGAACTGGATGTGACATAGATGTCAGCTGGGCTAAATGCCACACAAAGCTGGTGGGAGTGCTGGCAATAGCTAGGGAGGCCGTGGGGCTGTGGCACTTCTCACCCTGTCTCCAAGGCAAGAAGGACCAATGTGGCCACCAGCTCCCTGTTTTGGGGTGCCAGCCAGGCAGCAATGATGTACTGCAGTGTATCTGTCAGCCAGGGCCCTGATGCCCCCTCTGCTGCAGAGCCATCCCTTCACTGGGGCTCTTTCTCTTGACCCCAGTGGGAGCTCATCTACCTGACCGCTGTCTGGGCTTGTTTGTCATAACTTCTTATTTCCACGACAGCTGAGCAGCTCCTCGCAGTTACTCTGCTCAAGTACAACAAGATGGGATAAATCCCAGCAGTAAGCAGGCCAGAAGGCAGTTTTCTTTCTTTCTTAATATTTTATTTATGGGGAAGAGGCCACAGGAATAATTGAAGATGCCTGTTTGCACCCACCGCAATCTGCGAGCGGTTTGGACTGTAAACATGTCAACTCACAACTGGAGCTTGAGAAACATATGTGCCCAAGAGCCACAGGCTGTGTGTCTGTCTGTCACACTTACCTTCCCAGAGACCCCCTCCTCCTCCTCCTTCTCCTCCTCCTCCTCCTCCTCCTCCTCCTCTCACGCATGGGCAGCTTGGTGCAGGACGTTACTGCCCTGCATGATGCTGCTGCAAGTTTCCATGGAAAAACCGATGTGGAGGAGAATGGAAACACGCACATGACATGAGGTGAACTTATGGTGTGCTTTAGACAGTTAAAAAGCAAAGGCTTTTTTTTTTTTCTTTTTCTTTCTTGTGTGCCATACAAATTGAGATCAGCTGAGCCTGCAATAGTGGTGCATTTAAAGAAACCGAAATGCTGTGCAGAAATATTCAACAGAAAGAGCAGACAAAAGGCCAACGTGGAGAAGGAAAGAAATAGAGAGGTCTGGAGCATGGGAGGGGGATGTTGGACAATCTTGCTTGCATAGATCTGGTAAGGGGTAATTGGAGACAGAATTATTGCTTAATACAATGCTATTGAAAGCAGAAATAATGCAAAAATAGTCTGAGGAGTGGCAAGGTCTCCAAAGTCTTCTAAATCTGTTCTACATAAGCCCAGGTCCTCAACATAGTTCTTGACCTGGCATGATTTCTGAACACAAATGTAAGCTTGGCAGTGAGGATGTAGTGTAATATGAATATTAAAGATCATAGAATCATAGAATCAGCCAGGTTGGAAGAGACTCCCAAGCTCATGCAGCCCAACCTATCGCCCAGCCCTAGCCAATCAACCAGACCACGGCACTAAGTGCCCCATCCAGGCTTTGCTTCAACACCTCCAGGGATGGGGACTCCACCACCTCCCTGGGCAACCCATTCCAATGCCAATCACTCTCTCTGGCAAGAACTTCCTCCTAACATCCAGCCTAGACCTCCCCTGGCACAACTTGAGACTGTGTCCCCTCCTTCTGTTGCTGGTTGCCTGAGAGAAGAGCCCAACCCCAGCTGGCTACAACCTCCCTTCAGGCAGCTGTAGAGAGCAATGAGGTCTGCCCTGAGCCTCCTCTTCTGCAGGCTGCACACCCCCAGCTCCCTCAGCCTCTCCTCACAGGGCTGTGCTCCAGGCCCCTCACCAGCCTTGCTGCCCTTCTCTGGACACCTTCCAGCACCTCAACATCTCTCTTGAATTGAGGGGCCCAGAACTGGACACAGCACTCAAGGTGTGGCCTGAGCAGTGCTGAGCACAGGGGCAGAAGAACCTCCCTGCTCCTGCTGGTCACATTGCTCCTGATCCAGGCCAGGATGCCATTGGCTCTGCTGCCCATCTGGGCACACTGCTGCCTCATCTTCAGCTACTCTCTCCCAGCACCCCCAGGTCCCTCTGTGCCTGGCTGCTCTCCAGCCACTCTGTCCCCAGCCTGTAGCACTGCTTGGGGTTGTTGTGGCCAAAGTGTAGAACCCTGCACTTAGCCTTGTTCAATCTTATCCTATTGGCCTCTACCCACCCATTCAGCCTGTCCTGGTCCCTCTGCAGGGCCCTCCTGCCCTTAGATGTGAGGACAGTCTGGCTGTGAGAGGGAGATAAGAAGTTGTTATTTGGATGTGTTACTTTTAAAATGAAGAATTTGGGAAAATGTCAGGAAAAGCATTTTCTGTACCTGTGATGGTGAATTAAAACCAAAAAGTGGCCACTTCAGATCCTAGGAGATACAGATACAGGAGATACAGGAGAGTGTTTTGGATGTACAGAAGAAATTTGAGGAGGGGCAGACAGAAATCTTCAAAGAGTCATCATTGCTTTGCTCTCTTTGTAAAGAAGCCTTATTGTGGCCTTTCAGTATCTTAAGGGGACCTACAAGAAAGCTGGGGAGGGACTTTTTACCATGTCAGGTAGAGATAGGACTGGAGGGAATGGANGATTCTGTGATTCTGTGATTCTATGATTCTAAGCAGAGTGAATGAATACGATTTGGTAGAACCTGCAGTTAAAGTCTACTGGGTTGAATGAACCTGAGAAACGTTATCCTACCAACAACTTCAAAAGTGTCCATTTACTTTTAAAAATGAGGTGGCAAAACAAGAGAGCATCAGGACTATGCCAAGAGTAAAGCTGGTGCAGGCAAAAAGGTCTGGCATGGACTTCTCACCAATGTTGCGCTGGTGTCACGTTGTTGGCTACAGTAGATCCAGCCCTGATTAATTGCCCTTGTCAGTCAGATCCTGGGAAAGTCTTGAAGGCAGACTGATACTCCAAGAGCATGTCAGATGTGAGGTTATTAGATTAGAGTCTTCTCTGAGAGCAGCTCTGTAATGGTTTGAGTTGCTGGGTTGTGCACTGCCAGCGAGCATTGAGAATCACCCTGTGCACAGGTTCTGCCTGCTGTTTCTCCACGCAACATAACTCCTGCCAAAATCAGTGGGAATTTTATGATAGTATCATAGGATGATGAGATCACAGTGCAATGAAGTATTCATCACTTATGAGAGTTGTCTCATTGCATTGTACATTTGCTGCTACAGCTTAAAGCTTTTATATTAATGATAATAATGCCTAAGAATGTTTTGGTTTTTTTTTCTTGAGGTTTCCTGAAATTAGGTCATGCATCACTTGCATCTAAATTTAGTCTGGGTATGATTGCTCTAATATTTTCTCTCATTTCATATTCACCTCTCTTCTGTCTGCTGGCTTCATTTCAGACAAAGAAAGTCAATATTTTCTCTGCACATTATTTCATTTCGTTGGTCTATGATATCATAGCAAATGTCAGCTGATCTTACGTAATATAGAGTTGAAGACAGACTGTTATCCTTCCTTTTACAAATAAACAGATCTCAGTAACAGGTTCATGGCCACATTGAATATTTTTAGAGCTCTGAAGGCAGTTAAACCAGTTCTCCACTGACGAGAAAGAAAGTCTGCCTCCTTTCTTGGTGGTCTCTTGTTTCTCTCCTGTTTGCATTTGATCTGTGAAACGATGACCATTTTGGTGGCAACGAAGTCATTGTTTACTCTTTACTTAGCAAGTCTGAACACATTTTATGGTCGATAGCTGGACTGCCAGCATGATCCAAAATTAGCTGCTTTCTGCTTACTCTTGCTTAGCCTGTAGGGCCAAGGCAGTGCAAAACTCAACGTGTGGCAGGAAGCAGCAAATGATAGCTGCTGTGTTTCCTTACACCAAAGGGGCTACGTCCTCCACTGTTTGGAGTGCAGATATGTCTGTTGTCAGCAGGTGATAATCCGGTCCAAAGAACACCAAGAACCTTGCCATTTATTTGGTCTGTGATTAGGACAGGAGTTGGATATCTCTGAGTTTACAGCTGCAAATGTCCATGATACACATGCACAACTGTTTCTTGGCTGTGCAGCCAGCAGGAATCAGTGACTGTGCAGCAGGACCAGGGCTGCACCGCGTCACTCTTTGCCTTGGTAGGATGTGGTTGCGCAGAGCAAGAGCAAGGGAATGGGAGCTGCTGTTCAGCCCTGACTGTCAGCACACACAGATTTTTTTTTTTTCTCTTGCCACACAGTGGATTAACTTCTGCTGTTGGCAAAAGGGTGACACGAATGTATTTTAAAATCTCTTCCTCCACGTAATCAAAAGGAAAGGAGCATGACACGAAGGCTGCCAAGGAGCAGACAAGCACAGCCACCCCTCCAACCTCCCCTTCAATCATTCGCTGGCTCTCCGGGCCCGTCTGGGTCATATTATGACTCCATTATTAGTGTTTAAGGTCACCAGGAGACATGCAAGTGCATCCTATATCAGGAAGTGTAGTATGTCTCCGGAGTGAAATACTTGGCTGTTAGCAGGGGCTGTGGCAGCGACTCGGAAATCCCGGGCAGCGCTGCGGGGCAGGCAGGCTCCAGGCGCCGCGCTGCCTGCCAGCCGCTGGAGCCAGCGGGAAGCGGGGCGGCTTTCCTGCCATTCTCCGCACGGGGCTGCCTTCCTCCCAGACTTCCCTATCGAGCCTCCTCGCCGGTCTGCCCGGCTGGCCACAACCTGCAATTCAAAAGAAAAGGCCTCCGAGAAGGCAGGTAGCCGGCACAAAAATGTGCCGCCGTCTGATCCGGCGTGGCTGCTCCTGCAGGAAGAGCGATTAGCAGCGTGTAAGGCGGGTGGGGAGGAGCTGGGTGCCAGCTTGCGGCCCTGCATGAGCAGGCAGCAGATTTATTGGCATATTTATTGGCACTGGGCCGCGGAGAGACTTGGCAAGCAGGTGGAGGCACGATGCTCCGCGGCACGCAGCGCAGCCTGGCCGCGCCGCGCTGGAACCCAGGCGCCCGCAGGCACCCAGCGCGGAAGGAGAGGAGTGGGAGCTGCAATGCTTGCACCTATCTCTTGACGTCGTTAAAAGTCAAGGCTGGAGGCCTTTCTGGAGCCACAGCTCCTACAAGTGAGATTAGATCAGTGCGAAGATCCTTGGGAGGCGCTGGATGACAGTTGGTAGCTTCCACAGCCGTACCCACATCCGAGCTGTTGCTCTTCTGCTCGGGCTCCAGCGTCACCCCCTCTCAGAGCACACACGTAGATTTTATGCTGTGTGCTTGGCAAGAGCTAAACGTTGGCAAAATTTGATGCAGAAAGAGAGGCAGAAACAGGATAATTTCTCCTTATCTAGACGATAAAATTCAAAATATTTATGTTCCAGCAGTACGGGCAAGGATGTTTCCCCTTCTCTTCATTGTCCTCATGTAAAAGAGACAGAGGCAAACAAGGGTGTGCAAATGTCAACAAAAAAAATTAACACTGAAATGCTTCTCAGCTGGTTTAGTTCTGGTCTTGTTGCAGGGTGGAGGATCCTCTCAAAAACACATTCAATTGCAAACAAGTACTAAAAATAGTGAAAGTTTCCCCTCCCAGCAGGAAGAGACTATCAAGAAACCATAGAATCATCATAGAATGGACCCTCAAAGGTCATCTTGTCCAGCCCCCATGCAGTGAGCAGGGACACCTCCACCTAGATCAGGTTGCTCAGGGCCCTGTCGAGTTTACCTTGAATGTCTCCAGGGATGGAGGCTCAACCCCATCTCTGGGCAATCTGTTCCAGTATTTCCCCACTCTCACTGTTAAGAACTCCCTCCAGATGCCTAACCTAAATCTACCCTGCTCATCATCTTGACCTAACGGATTACAGTTACAACATTTCTAAGCCTCCCGAGCCTGTTGAACACTGATAGATGGAGACAGCAAACTCCTGGCAGCCCTGATGCCTGCTGTAGCTACACAGTTATGCCCACCACAGATCCCTGTTTTCAGGCATTAACAGCTCTTTTTGGGTTTCCAGACTGGCCTCAGTAAAGTAGTTTGTGTGTCTGTGTGTATTTGTGTGTGTTTTCAGGTGTGTATATGTGTACACACACAGCATATTTTACTCTTTGGTGTTTCAAATGCAGTCAACTGGAAGGTCAGTCAAAAGTAGGAGAGTGCAGCCTAGCAAGTGTTGAGGCTGATTTGAGCTTGCCAGATCTCTATTTTCCCCAAAGGTATTTGACTTATTAAAGAAATATTTTTAGTGAGATTTCATTAAATATCACGCTTGAAACACATCTTAAAAGGAAACAAACTAATAACCATCTTAAAAAGAGGGCTTAATGAGGGGAAAAAAAATATTGGCAAATGATTTGTTAATAATACTTAGATTAAATGCCTGGGCTTAAAGGGAAAAGCCTCCAATAACATCACCAATGTGTGGCAAATAGTCATCTTCTAAAAATGCCAGATTTTTTAATGAAACATTTTTGTGTGTTTTGGTCAGCTGTGGATTATTTTCCTTTTTTTTTTTTTTTTTAATCTTTGTTTTAATCTTTTTCCCTCCTCTTTTTTCTCTTTTTTTCCCCTCTTTTGCCCCGTTCCCCCCCGCTCCCCCCACTCTTTTTTTCCTTTTTTTTTTTCCTCCCTTTTTTTTTTTTTTTTTTATTTTTTGTTTTATTTTTTTTCCCTCTTCTTTTTTTTTTTTTTTTCTTCAAGCACACCAAAGGAAGGGAAAAGTCACATTTTATAAGTGCTGAAGCCTCTGAGTTAAGGATATAATTTTATCATCTTGTTTGAGAGTTAATTTTCACACAACCAGAGGCATTTTATTAGCACAGCTCATGAAAGTAAAGAGTGGTGTGTGCACATACAAGGAAAAGCTTTTACTGGTGAGTCAGCTTTCCCTGAAGTCTTTTATCCTGTCTAGAAATCAAAATTAAAATCCAGTGATAGGCTGTGCTTATGGCACATACCTGTCTGCTATTAGGAATTAAATACTGAACTCCTCACTCCTCTGTCCTATGGCATACCTCCTCTGTCCTATGGGATACCCATCCTCTGTCATGGGGCACCTCCCAGCAGCATCTTTGCTCTGGGTAGCTGACATGAGCATGCACAACACACCCCCTGAGCACCTTGGGCAGTCAGCTCACAGATGGAAATTCGCTTGCATACTGATTTTGGCAGTCGGATCAGATTAGCAGATCTAACTTTATGCCAGGTGGTTTGGACAGGCTCCTTTGTAACACTGTGTTTAATTATTTATGGCTCTACTGCCACAAAACTCCCATCTATGCCTCCTATTTCTGCCTTTAGAAGGTCATCTACAAGTAACTTATTTATAGCACCCAGAGAGTCAGCTGGAGACTTTCTGGAAGTGTTAATCTCCACGAGTCTCATCACAGAACATTAAAGGTTGGAAGGGACCTCCAGAGATCACTGAGTTCAACCCTCCCTGCCAAAGCAGGATCACCCAGGGTGATTCACACAGGAATGCATCCAGGTGGGTTTGGAAAGTCTCCAGAGGAGACTCCACAACCTCTCTGGGCAGCCTGCTCCAGGGCTCAGTCACCCTCACAGTAAAGAAGTTTTCCCTCATGTTGAGGTGAAACCTTCCCTGTTCCAGTTTGTATCCATTGCTCCTTGGCTTATTACTGCACAGCACTGAAGAGATTGGCCCCAGCCACTTGATACCCACCCCTCAGATATTTATGGGCATTGATCAGATCCCCTCTCAGTATTCTCCAGACTTAACAGCCCCAGGGTTCTCAGTTTCTCTTCGTAGGGGAGATGCTCAACTCCCCTAATCATCCTCATGGCTCTCTACTGGACTCTCTCCAGTAGAGTCTCTATCTCTCTTGAGTTGGGGACCCCAAAACTGGACACAGTATTCCAGGTGTGGTCTCACCAATGCAGAGCAGAGAGGGGAGAAGACCCTCCCTAAACCTGCTGGCCATACTTTCCTCGATGCACCTTATATACAGTTTTCCTTGTTGTTTCTTCATCTCTCCCTGGAGAGACGAATGCCATCTTGCCTGCCCTGGTAAAGGTAGCAGCAATATACAAGGAGATGGTGGTGAGAAGCTGAGACCTTTCTCCTAGCTTAAGACCTTTCTTTCTGGGTTGATGAAAAGCTCA
>WBNM01031767.1:214948-314705 GCA_013399055.1 Ramphastos sulfuratus | reverse complement strand
TATGTATATGTATATGTATGTTTCATACACATATGGTGGTGGTGGATCTTCTGGGACACCTGTGACACCTTGTAGTAGCCTTCCAGTATCTGAAGGGGACCTACAGGAAGGCTGAGGAGGGACTATTAACAAGGTCCTGTAATGACAGGATGAGGGGTAATGGGTTGAAACTGGAAGAGGGGAGGTTTAAATTGGATGTCAGGAAGAAGTTCTTTCCAGTGAGGGTGGTGAAACACTGGCACAGGTTGTGCAGGGAGGTTGTGGCTGCTCCCTCCCTGGAGGTGTTCAAGGCCAGGGTGGACGAGGCCTTGAGTGACCTGTTCTAGTGGGAGGTGTCCCTGCCTATGGCAAGGGGTTGGAACTGGATGATCTTTGAGGTCCCTAAACAACCAAACCAAACCAAAATAGGAGACACTGATACAGGACATATGACCAAAACCACCCTCCCATTCTCTCATTCTTGGTTCCCTTCCTATGGGTACATTTCCCACTAAAACAAGTAGAATTTTTATTTTTAGAGAGTGAGGAGAGCAGAAACTAATTTTGGGAAGGAACAACTGAGGTCAAGTAACATCACGCATATAGAAAGGCTTAAGAATTTATTTCTCCCTGCATTGCCACATACAGCAGCTACTTGTCCCCAATTTGCCATCACTCTGATCATTCAGTGAGCAGATATCGTTTTTATGTTCTGCTCTCTGCTCTCAACTCTCCTCACATTTCTCTTCTCAGAGATTATTACCCCCATTTTGTGAAAGTGACTTAAATGCTCTGGATATCCCACAGAAAGGGAATTCCTTCTGTCTCAGAGCCTTATGCAACCTCCACATTTCCTCTCATTGCACTCACATTTCCCAATGTGCAAGCACTGATGAGGTGTGAAAAAGCTTCAAACAGTCACAGTTGCACCCCAAAAAACCTTTCTGTCCAGCCCCATGGTCTAGCATAGTTGTGAAAAAGAGTTCATTGTGTTGGTCCAGTCTATGCTACAGGAGATATAGCCTTTCTCCAATAGAAGAGAATTCCCTTCTAATGGTAGACATTACACATCCAAGAGATGCTCTGCCAAACCACAGTTCTGGCAGGAGCTTTCTAGGATAACAATCATTTAGAGAAAAAAAAAAAATCACTTGTTTAGGGTTTTTCTTTCAGGGATATGTAATTAAAACCTGCATAAGGAGCACCAAGAAGGCCTTTTGAAGAACCAGAAATACTATTGCCTTTATCAGAAACCCCTATGCTTACTGCAAAGGGCTTGACTGAGATTTCACACAGAACTGTGGTATTAGATAATAGCAATCATTATTTCAGCAAATTTAATTACCATTGTTGCATACAAATCATTTGGTGCAGCTCAATACAGACCGAGGAGGACCAACATATGGAGAAGAATGAGTTAAATAAAACTATGACATTAAGAAAAATTCTTAACAGGGCTGACTAGTGAAAGCTTGCACTCATATTTCTATCAGCGCGAGACAGATAAAGTAGATTTTCACTGGATCAACAATTACTGTAAAAGGCATTAAAGGTCGAAATAGATAAATATCAAGTCATACAAAGCCCATCTTCAGCTAACAGCAATTTGGAGGACTGTGCTGTTTTAATAACAACTCATTGTGCAAAAGCCACTGGAAATGCATCACACAGTTCCTGTAGAAATCATATGTGGAAGTTCTGTCTTCCTAGCTATTAATAATACTACAACAAGTATCCTGCTGTATCAGATCAGTGGTTTTTAACTGCTCTTCATAAATATTTCTGGAGTTGGTTGAATTAGACTTCTAATGATTTCTCCATTAAATGTGGTCTGATCAATTTTTACTGCATCGCCTGAGGAATGAAATCAAACAAATGCCGGGCTCCACTTGCGTTTCCTCTATGGATTTTTGAGGCATTCCTTAAAAAATATATTTTTGTTTGACAGTAGAGACATCGATTTGACAATGTGCTATACAAAATTAGAGTAGCTTTCAAGTAAGGCAGTTATGCTGGGTGATCTGTGTACTACTTCACCATTATTTGAGGTTTCAGCTCACATCCCGTTCACATGGGGTAATTTGTCATTATCTCTGCTAATGACTAGGTNTGCTCTTGATGCAGCCCAGGACTTGGTTGCTGTCTGGGCTGCATGCGCACACTGCAGGCTCATGTTGAGCTTCATCAACCCAGACCCAAATGTTACAACGCTGCACCATAGAAGATGAGACGTACCACTTACAGAGGTATCATTTTAAATCTTATTTGTGAGCAGAGGATATGTGAACTACCAGCAAGTCAAGCTAAAGGTCCTCCAGTTCAGTACCATGTTTCTTGTCCTGGTGAGTACCTGCTGCTTCAGCCACTGCTGAAGTTGATTGGGATGGCTCAGTATTTTACGTTCATCTATCAAATGAGATATCAAGGGCCATTCTAGTTGAAAAATGAAGGGATTTGCTAAGCTATATTTTAAAGAATTTCAGAAAACGTAGGACTGAGATGAAGGGGAAAATGCATTGAGCCTAGAGAAAGGAGCCTCTTTTAAAGCCTCATTTCATTAGCACAGCTTGTTAAATCAGTAACTTAAGGCTTAACGAAGGTCTATCCTCTGCAGCAGCTGTGGTCCTGCAGGGTTCTAGGTAGAACATCAATTGAATTATCCTGAGAAGCAGCAGAGAAGGGTCTAATGGCTTCTTCATTGAGGTAACAGATGCTTTCACTGGTACCTACTGAAAAGATAGCAGCTTGTGCAGGCAACCTTTTTCAAGTCTTGCAAAGCCGGTGAAAATGGCCAAGTTTCAGCACACCTGAACTATTGCTCTGATTAATTATCATTAATGCTGAAATAAAAATAATTGGTTAACCAACTTGTAATGGGAGCCAGCGGTGAGTTTGCAGAAGACTTGTCCTCATCCCTCTTTTGAAATTACTTTTCTTGTGTTTAATAAAAGATACTAAATGACCCTTTTGGTTTTACATTATGGTTGTGAGTAAGACTTTAAGTTACATAAGTTTTCTGTAGGTTTAGGGAACAAGAAGTTAGAGGAGATCATTATAAGCTTTTTATCTTGTTCCACCTGAGCTCTTGCACCAATCCCCTAGCTTTCTGACGTTTGAAAGCATATTGTTTAAGAGTAATTTATGTTTTAATTTGACTGGAAGATGAAAAATCAGTGGTGCCAGCTGTATGCCCCGTATTATATCTACATGATATCTGACCACTTTTTAAAATGGAAGTGTAAAATTCTTTGTCAAAAAAATGTGTTGCCCATTGAAGTACTTAGAACTGCTTCTATTTGCAAGACTGAAAAACATTTTATGACCATTAGCTTTAAAGCACACATTACTGTGTGACTTTAGTGGCTTGCACCATTTGACACAAAATAAAACTAATCCAGCCACACAATGTGGCGTTTCATGAAATATGTCTGAAATGAGACAGCCTTACCATAGCATCTGGAGCTGAAATAGCTTTCACCATACAGTCTAGTTCCAATTCCAGTTCTCACTTCCTTGTGACAGTATCTGCCATAGCTATCTGAGCAAGAAGACAGGGAGTCAGTTGTTTCAGAGGATCTCAAGAATGTTGGATTAAGAGCTGTCCCTCTTCATGCCCCTTGTCATCAACCAAAAATCCTTAGAGTTGGAGTGAACCATGTGCACTAGGACTGAGCATATAACTAACTCCAGACTTTAGGGAATTGGATATATAAGCCAGACTGTTCTAAGAAATTCTGATGTCATTTCCTTCTTCCCCATGGTTAAACAGCCACCAGTTTTATAGATGATCCAGCTTCAGGCTGGAGAGCTGGTTGAAGACAAACTTCAAGTTCAATAAGGACAAGTGCAGGATCCTGCATCTGGAGAGGAATAATGGCAGGAACCAATACAGGTTAGATGATGCCTTGCTGGAAAGCAGCTCTGTGGAGAAAGATCTTGGAGTCTTGGTGGACAGCAAGTTCTCCATGGGCCAGCAATGTGCCCTTGTGGCCAAGAGAGTTGGTGGTATCCTGGCATGCATCAAGAAAAATGTGTCCAGCAGATCTAGGAAAGTTCTTCTCCCCCTCTCCTCTGCCCTGATGAGAACACAACTGGAATACTGGGTCCAATTTTGGGCTCTCCAGTTCAGAAGAGACAGGGACCTGCTGAAGAAAGTCCAATGGAGAGCCATGAGGATAATTAGGGGACTTGAGTATCTCCCCTGTGAAGAGAGACTGAGAGACCTGGGGCTGTTTAGTCTTACACTGAGAGGAGATCTGATCAATGTCTATAAATATCTGAGGGGTGGGTGTCAAGTGGATGAGGCCAATCTCTTTTTGGTGGTGAGCAGTAATAAGGCAAGGAACAGTGGATACAAACTTGAACATAGAAGAGAACATGAGGAGAACATGAGGAGAAACTTCTTTATGGTGACAGAGCACTGGAAGGGGCTGCCCAGGGGGAATGTCGAGTCTCCTCTGGAGAATTTCAAAACTCGCCTGCATGCATTCCTGTGCAGACTGCTCTAGGTGATCCTGTTTTTGGCAGGGGGGTTGGACTCAATCTCAGGAGGTCCCTTCAAGTGAAGTCATAGTCTTGCTTTACCCAAATTTGGGAAAAATATAGGCCTTGCATGAGGCAGCCACAAGCCAAGTGTGTGTACCTTGTTTACCACAGGATGTAAGCAGGAGCAAAACAAGTCTGGGCAAGCCAGGGTACTTAGACTCAGTGGCTCCAGGTTCTTTGTCCTCTGTCCCGTGGTCGCTTCTCCCTGCAACAGAGAGAGGGAGAGCAGAAAAACATATCTGGGCAAGCCAGGACATGTATAAGCCTATTTTGGCCTGCTTAGGCCTACCATGACACCTAGTATGTGTGATGAGATCTGAAGCAGACTTCTGGAGACTAGAGAAAGAGGCTCCAAAGTTCTCCCATTTAAGGTGTTTTACATTGTTCAGATTCCCTAAATAGCAATTGGATTAATAAACTTGTATTAGCCTACAGTTGTACAAGATCTGGCTGCTCCCATGTTTTATTGTTTTCCATATAAATCCTATTTCTCATAAATCTATACACCCTGGCTTCCACCATGTCTGTCGTTACAGTTAAGTACAATGATGATTGGCATTGCCATAGGTTAAAAAATTCACAAACCCAAATAACAATAAACCAGTCCCAACAGTGGTATGAAGAGTTAAAATATTTAACACAAGATTCACTCAAAATGTCTATATTCTCAATTCTTTCTATCCTTTTGCATACTTCATAGCCAGACTGAGCCTCCATATGCTCTGAATAATCCAACTCATGGTGAGACTAATCTCTTGAAAAGTAACTCATTAAATTAATGTCAATGATTTTATATGCCTGACTTGGGGAAAATGACAGGTTTTATGTGCTAAGACGCTATAACAACACTGCCATTGAACTGACCCCTATACATAGTTTAAACCCCACTGGTGAAGTTGGCAACTTAATTTCAGCTGTTTTGGAGTAGGAAATGCATGGATCTGTATCTGCCCTGTCAGGACAGCTTTTCCTGTTACTTAATGTCAAAGGATGCCTTCAGAAGACAACACTTTTGTCCAGGCTTCTATTTCCACAAGCTATCTTATTGTTAAGAGTATTCCTTATCAAATAGATCATCCCTTAAATGAGTGATTGTAACAGCAGTACCACACAGAACTATTTGGAGGTTAGAAAGGGTGTGCTAGTAATGCCATGATATCACAAAAAAAGACAAAACCTGCACCAAATGGAATTCATGGAAGGGCAATATATTAACAATGTTCAGTAAGTTTTTCACTGTGCTTGGCTTGGGTTAGGTCTCAGTGGCAGCAATTTATTGCTTCTGGTCTGGTGTTATGAACCAAATTGATTGCCAGTATCATGACACTGATTTACTATTTGTACTGCTTTAGAAAATGGTGCCACTCCCATAAACCATGGCCCTTTTATTCTAGGTGCTTTACCATCACAAGACAGAAGTATGGTCTGTGCTCAAAGAACTTCCAGTGGAAAGCAGGAGATGCAGACAGATGGGAGAGCAGAAGGAGCCAATGCATCAATACTCAGTCTCTGTGGTTGGTCTTGGTTTCAGCACAACTGCAGCCCAGTAGTGCCAAGCTTGTCACACACATTCAGAGGAATGTTAAGGTGGGATTTGAAGGAGGAAAATGAAATGGCTTTGGGAATTTTGAGAGGGAGACACTCCTAAGTGCACAGGGGGCCTGGACAGCTCATGTCCGGCTTGGGCAGGATGGAGCTATCATGTTGCTAGAGCGTGGGCAAGGCCTGGGTTGTGAAGGACTTTCAAAATGAAGATAAAAGACATACTTGATGCAGTGGAGAGGGAGAGTCTAAAAAAGAGAACTGGAGAGGAAAATGGAAATGCCAAAACAAGAAAATAATTTTTACAGCAGTATTTTGAATTGGTATCAGAAAATGGATAAGAATAGATAAGAATATCGACATGACTATAATGGACAAGGGAATGCATCACAAGGAGCCTAAAGTGTGAATGAACTTGTTTCAGGCAAGAGAGAAAAATCAAGGTATTTTCTGAGGTATCTTTGGTTCAGTATATGACCATGGTATACCTGTGGTTCAGTTCTGGCTGTCACATAGGAGTCTCGTGCAGACCAATTAATCTGCCTATACATGGGCTCCTTCCCTGTAGGATATGCATATTAACAGAACATTTACCCTGGTTTATTCCTCACTTACTACAAATCTGACCTTTTATAAAACTGGGACCGAAAATGCAGTATTAAATAATAATAACAACTTTAAAGACATACTGAAAAATCTGATGCAGCTTATGAAAAAGCTAGATTTTAAATGAAGAAAACAGGAAGGAGCCACTTCAAGACCTTAGGTTTATCTGCAGGTTTTAATGATCTTTGTAAGGAGTCCACTGGCACAAATGCAGTGCCAGGACTACATCAGGATAATACATCTCTTTATTCATAATATAGGTGTCTTGACAGTGAAGCACAGACATCCAAGTGGATGCTATCTGCCATGACTGTTGCAATGCCTGAGTTGCTCCCCAGCTGTTTTTGTTCATCTATCAATTTATTTTTTTGGTTTTTACACGGCAGTTAGAATGAAAGGGTTTGTTGACTTTCATTCTGCTCGGGTAATATAGAGAAATGTATACTGCCTGCAAGACAAGAGCTGGTGTGGGAAAATTCTCAGAGCTGGACTTGATTATAGGTAAGGAAAAATTTATTCAGTTTCTTGACCTTTTCGCTCTCTGTGCCTCATTAGCATATATTGTTTAGTTAAATTTAGAAAACAGTTTCTGCTTATTTGAACTTGAACAGGAAGATTCACACGATCTCCAGATCACTGAGTCCTTGCTACTTGATTTCTATTAAGAATTGTATTTGGGTTTATCGAAAAGTTGTGCTTCAGTTTGTTGTAACATTTCTTTTTCAAAATGCATAATATCTAGGCAAAACAGACTTAAATTGCTAGCCTGTACCCTTTAGCAGAGTACAGCTCTGACCTTTCTTTGAGAAGTGAAGTACTGAGCTTGGTCCATATAGAAATGCAATCTATGTTAAACAACAGCAGCAACAAACCTGAAGTCCTTTAATAAGGTGTCCATACTTCAGGGATTTTTAAAAAAAGTATTAGAAAAGGGCATTCCCTTCCTTCTCCTTCCCTTCTGTGAAAGCACCATTATAATGAGGGAAGAGAGGACAGGTTTGCACCATGAAAATTGATGCTTCATGTAACAAAAGGATCAGTATCGCAGTAAAAGTGCTTCTGGAAACTGCATACAAGGAGTCATTGTAATAATAAAGGAAAGAAGGAAAGGAAAAAAAAAAAAAAATCAGTCCAGAAAAAAAATCTTGGTTTTGTTATTGTGATGAGAATGCGATTAATGTTAAGAAATTAAATTCCAGTGAAGAGTCCACATTACATCTTCTTATTCATGTGTTACCATTGAGAAAGAAAATGTACAGCCAAGTCACAAGAGAGAGTCACTTCAAGAAAAAGTGCCCAGGAAGACATTCACACAATAGCTGTTAGAAAAGAATGATGAATATTTGTATAGGTTTCAGCTGTAAATGTATCCCATTGCTGTCTCGGAGGAAATCTTCACAAACCAAATTACCACAGCAAAGACTGTGGTTAAAGTTTGCATAGCATAAACCCCAGTTTTTTGAAAGCATGTGATTAATTTACTTCATATCATAAATCTGATCAGCTGGTAGGATGATTAATCAGGCGTGCTGGTCTCCTCTCTCAGATCATTCCTTGTTTATTGATTATAGCGTGGCTTTTTCTTCCCTACAGTTAAAGCTCAGTAGTTTTCACTTAAAATGATCAGATTAGACCTGAAATGTTTACTGTGTGTAAGCTAATTCCAGTCACTTGAAACTTCATGTAGCATATATTCTGGCTAAATCTGATTAGAATGGACAATTGACTCCTGACTTACGCTCACTTCAAGGGACAGCATAGCTGCTTCCGATTGGTAATTAGATGAAGCGCATGGAGTCCCCTGTGCGGGAGGAGGTGGGAGCTCCTGGTCAGTCTGCCACTTACCATTACCCAAACCAACAGAGGATGTCACTGAAACAAAAGCTGAAGTAAAAAAGCAGAGACTGAAAGTGCCCAGTCTTTGAGTTCTATAAATGACCTTGAGATATCTCCTGTAAATGTCAGGGAGTCTGGTTGTATTCTCAGAACCCAGTGATGCTTTTCTCAGTCATGGAATACTACTTTTGAAATACTGTTCTTGTCCTACGAGACTCCATAGGATAAATAAAATTCATGGTAGGCAGATCTGTTTGCATTTACAGCCTCCTATTGATCTCCTTCTGGATTCTGAACCATTTCTGGTTGTCCATGTCTCCTTTTTACTTTGCTGTTCACGGTCTCCAAAGAGCTCTTAGTCATCATAAAACTTAAGTGCCTATTTTCTTCTAATTCGTCTTGACCCCTCAGACACTTTGCAGAGCCAGACACATTCTTTCTTAAAATCAGACTTTTTCTGTGTCTCTGTGAGTAGACAACCTATAATTACCTAAAAGGTTCCTCCTTCCTCTTTTCTGCTTATGCTTTTACTTTTTGCATTTTTACAATTCTATTATTTTACTTTTTCACCTTTGCACTTCCATGAAATCCTTAGGATCTCAGACTCTGCACTAGTGCCTGCAAGCATGTTTCTCAGTCCCCGGCATGTCTCCTCTACCAATCTTTGTGATACTTCTCTCCTTGCTAGCAACTAAGTGCAGCTGAACCAAAATAGGTTGCTTTGGCCTCCTACCCACACCATCTTTTCCACGTGCACTGCAGAAAGAGTGTTAGTCTAGATTTCACCCCGACCCCTCCATTGCTACCCTACTCTTAAATCTCATCTCTTGTACACTGTTAGCTTTTTATAGGAACTATACCTATTTTCTTGAGTCCCTTCACAATTTCTCAGTGAGTCATTGACATCAGATGAAGGTTACTTCCGCATCTTTATCTGTACAAAAATAGTTGCACTTGCCCTTGTACATTTTCATGACCTCCCTCTTCCCAGGTCTCTCCTGTTCACACCACTCTCCTACTGAACCCCTTGTATGCTTTTCAACAAACTCTTTATGTTTAACCTGCAGCTCAGGAACAATTTCTAAAGTACATCCCTCTTTCAAGTCCTTCTCAAAAGTCTCTTCAAGAGTGCCTCCCACCTGTACTTCCTGTGACAAATCACAAGGACTGTCCAGAAGACAAGAATCTTGTTCCGTAAGTCTGATGCTAATATACTAAATTGCAAGTAGATAATCAGTCTGAACTTAAAACCCTTCCTTCTGCTCTACTGTTCTCTCTTACCTCTGCCTTTGTATGGACTGTGACACCCACTTGGTGCCATGGTCTAGTCTTGAGGTCTGTGGTAATGGGTCTGACTTGATGATCTTGGAGGTCTCTTTCAACCTTGGTGCTACTGTGATACTGTGTGTGATACCTACTTGTTGCATTGTTTATGACACAGCTAACAAGGACATTTTACTGCAACTTATAGTGAGGAATGGTCCTGGCTCTACGGTTTCAGCTCTCTTTCAGCATTAACAGTAGAGAAAATATAATAGACAGGCTATGACTAAAATGTCTTCTTTAAAAGAAATCTGGCTTTAGGACATTGTTAGAGACATGAACCCTGAGAAGAGCTGATACTCGCACTCCATAGACCACTTAGGACCTAATAGAAGTATCTCATAACAGCAGGATAGGCCAAAAAATTTTCAATAAAACAGAAAGTGGGAGGAAGTGACCACTTTGATCAATGTAAGGAAACTAACTGACCTTGCATATTCCCCAGGAAGAGATTATTTTTATTACTTATTTTTGTGACAGAACTTAATTCTGTTTCTGTTCCTTTTATCAACCAGCAGGAACACAGTATGTCATTCCAGAAGAGTACCGGAGTCTATTCTCTAGCCTCAAAACAACAAATCTTGCAAGTGCTTTAAAAATGGATCAGCACACAGAGACAAGAATAGATGTAAATTTTAATTTAGGGCAGCATTTTTTTACGTTATATTATTACACCATTTCGGAGTCATTTTGGTGTTTTATGTAGTGTTTAAAGTCCTGCAGCTGTAGCTTCTATAGAAAAAAAAAGAAGCCAATAAAACTTACAGCAATTCGTTGCCCTATCATCAGCTGCAATTATTTTTTTTAAAGAACTCTTAGATGTCCAAGAAAAAAAAAAGATCATGAGAGAAAATTCAATCGAAATAATTGGAAAAACAAAAGTGAAAAAAAATGGGAGAAACAATAGAGAGTTTCATAACTATAATATGAAGCTTCCTATCCATGTGCCTCTCTTTTATCTTGGAAAAAAGACAATCAGAGAATGTGAAAACAGCCTCCTCATTTTGTCATTACTATTTTCTTTATATTGAGAATTCATCAGCTAGTTTGAAGTTTTGAAGAACAGTTATATATCAGTGAGCAGGACATATTAAATGTGTTGCACATCTCTTCCATTTCCCCACCATACACACTTACTTAGTTCACAAGGAATGAAGATCTGCAGCTTACAAGCACAAAGTTGTCTCACTCATGCTTCTAAAGAAGTGGGTGACCAGGCTAGGGGGTATTTTAATCTGTAAGATCTGGCCTGAGTTTAACAGGTTTGCCAGACACACTTTTATAGATTACTGAGTGTATCATCCAGATGAGTGTATCATCTAACAGAGTCCACCTGAACAGTATCTGTGCTGAAGTATCTGTTACCTGTCCCCCCACACTATGAAAAAAATCACCCAGACTAGACTCAGCCAGCTGGAAGTTAAGGACTGAAGCTGTATTTACAGTTTAGCACAATGTACAAGTAGATATATACACAACATACACAAATATTTACAGAAATATACAAGTTAAAGGTAATACAGAAACACAACACCCGTTCCAGAAATCAGAGACCCCCAGGAGGGGCTTCCAACCACCCTTCCACCTTCTTTCTACCCCTCTACCTTACCCCAGGGTTTGCCTTATGTGCCAGGTGAGTTTGGAGGATAGGCAAGGGGGGTTAGAAGCAGAGTGGTTAGTTAGGTTATACAGCAGAAAGGCCAGAAGGCACACAAGCTCCCAGAGAGACTGAGACTCTCTACCTTACTTATATTTGTGTCTTTGTTTTTATATATCTCAGCAAGCCAATGAGTGAAGTAGACATCACCAGTGTTTTCACAGCCTATAATCTAATTCTTTTCCTAAAAATATTTCAGTTAGCCTCAAAACAGCACAGCAAGGCTGTGCTAAAAAAATGCAAATCAATTATCTTAAAACCACATGGACATGCACTGCCTCATTCAGGGGCAGGGTGAGAGATTCACAGAGTTTAGTCCATATATACAAGTTGGGGTCCTAACTTGCAAAAGAACCAAAGCTGACCTTTGGTCCAGCGAGTCATGCTCTAAATGTTGTTGGCTGTAAACTGGATCTCCACTGAAAAGGCAACTAACTTCAATACAGATATCAATATTGACAGCTGAATTTAGGTGAGGTGAATCCCACTATAGGAATGGGATTCTGCTGCCAGAACAAAGGTGCTGGTAGCATTTCTGTGACATGTGTCAGACAATCCCAGACATCTCACTCAGATAACAAGTATGGGACAGGACTATTAGGAGATCCAGATCCTTATGGAATTTCAGGCAGAGATTAGGCAGGATTTCCTAGGACATTGTCCCTGAAAATCCTTGTTAACTAGGGTCCAGCTCACTTATGGACTGTATTTTGTCCATTTTGTTTTGGAAACTCAATAGAACTGACTATGTCAGGAGAGACAGCACTTCTAGGAAGTGTAGAGAGAAGAGATATAAAGCAAAATAAGATTTCAACAATAGTCACTTTAATGTGCAGGAAAGAGTTTAAAGACTTCTAAGACGGAGGTTGCTCTGAGTGAAAAGGCAATACACCAGAGACGCCCCATACACGAGTATTAGCACATGGCTGTAACATAAGAGAGAGGTCAGAAAATAGAAGCAGCAAGTTTAGAAGAAGGTGCTAGTATCTTGCAGCAATTTTTCAAATTCTTTGCACACTGTTGACCCCTCATGATTTTCCTCTGCTTTGAGACTTTCTTGCTTAGCTTCAGGTGTTCATTTTGTCATTGGTTATGGATTAAATGCTTTCTATTTGCTTGTTTATATGTCAAATGCTCTATTATAAAAAGCAGTACTTTGTTTTGCTTACATGTAGAATCTATTTTCTCATTGAAATTTTCTGTAAGTCAAAGGCTTTTGTATTGGAGGGAAAATAACAGTTCCACAGTGCTTGAACTAAGATTCTATATAATAATGCTGTATGAGAAAGCAGAAAGAGAGATTATAAAGCAAGCAATGAAGATAGTGTATGATTTTTATAATGAATAGTTTGATCTTGTTTTGTTCTTCGTTGCCATGGTAGTCTTTTGTGACTTTATGTATAAATGCTTAATGTAGAATTTGTAATCTGTAAAGATTTCTCAGTTTGGGAGGGTTGGTGGTTTACTTTTGGTTGTGTTTTTTCTGTTTGTTTGTTTGTTTGTTTTGTTTTGTTTTGTTTTGTTTTTAATCTCTATGTATTGCCAGTCTTCTCCTGTATCCAAATTCCAAGTTCAGGAATCATTGAGAATACTCACTTTGGAGATTTTCTGAATAACCTATAGTAGGCAACATCTCAGATTTCTTCAGCACAGATCTTCATGCTCTTATACTCTGTCATTTAAAAGCACGTGAACAACGAAGCACGGGACTGTCCAAACTCTCCCAAAGAATCAGTGAAAGAGTTTATGGAAATCCTCAGAGCTCTCTAGACAACATCTATGCACTTTCCTGCACCAGTTTTTAGTTACCAAAAATAACAAAATGTTCATGGCTCAGGAAAAAAAAAATTCCCAGATCTACATGCAAATATTTAGACCAATTAGCTGCACTATAAAAATATTAATTCCTAAAATTTTGGAATGGAACCAAAACCAAAAGATAAAAAATTAGCACCAAAGCATCTGGTAGCCTTGTGGCTGGCTTCTTGCCTGGAGTGTGGGTTCAAAGATCTCTGTAGAATAAAAGGCTGAATCCACGCCTCACGTATCATAAATCAGTGCCACGACCACATTAGAAAGCAGACACTGACTGGGCTCCAGGTGTTTCTTCTGTACAATTTCATCTGTGCTCACAAGAAAAAGCCTTTGAAAATTCTACTTCAGGTCTTCCTCTATGGCTAAGGACCTGAGCAGCATGTGAAAGTCATCAGGTAGCAAATAGATGCCTTGGGGATTATACAAGAGATGAATGTGGTCGTGTACTTTTAAAAAGGTATGCTGGTGTTTTCAGTCCACCTAGCCTTCTCTAGTTTATAGGGCTAGCATAGTTTCAGTGAACTGAACTTGAAAGTCATCAGTATGCAAAGGAGTGATGTGATTGGCTTCTTCCAGCCAAAACTGCTGCCCTGAAGGCAGCAGTCACTCGCATGCAGTGTCAGGCTGAAACCAAAACCAAGTAGCTTCTATGTTTTGGCAGTTATTAGGGTAGCAGAGTTGCTTTCCATTGCTTCATCTGCACAGAGAGCTCCAAGGATCTGTCTCTTCCCCCACTACCAAGGGAAACAAAATCATAGCAACATTGAGGATCTGCTTCCCCAGGGTGTTCACTTCAGATCTTTGAAGTAGATTGGCTGAAAAATGAAAATTTGAAGGTGGAGACTGTTCTGACCGGTTGTTACAAAGGCCTATGGTGTAAGTAAAGTGACAGCTATCATTGCTCGTCCAAAAGGTTATCCCTACCAAATGTCAGATTTCAACAATGGTCACTATCATCTGCAGGCAGACAGCAAGATTCAAGGCAAGGTCTTGATGTAGGTTTTTGCAGGGTGTAGCCATAACTCTTTTCTTGATTTGAGGGTGACTGTAGCAGTTTTGTGTGCTGATCGTAAGTATCACTTCTGCAGCCATCTACACTGTCTCTGCCTTGTGGCACACTAATCCTAGGGCAGCACCTGGCAGTTTCAATCCTGGTTTGTGCAGCCATTGCAAGGTTTGAATTGTGAGTCTCCTTTCCTTCTTGCACAGCCCATGATGCTAAATTTGTGATGTCTTTTTCTGGGATGCTGCAAGAACACTCTGCTTCTTTCTTAACGTTCCTGTTATATTTTGATTCTTTCTTCATGTCCCAGAAATTCTTCACCAAACCACATATAACAAAGATGCTCTCAAGTGTTATTGTTCTCTGCGTGGCAAAGAAAGGAAACACAGCAGGTTCTGAGTGCTACTTTCAGATTTTCACAAGGGACGTGGTAAAATCTTTGCTAGCTGGCTTAACTGCTCCCGTGATCTTGTCTGATTGTTGTCATACCACTTGCTTTTCTCTGGAGTGCTTCACATCAATGCTACAATTCATCCTGACTTCTTGCATGCTGAGAACTACATTTGCAGCAGGACCTTTTTCACTTCAGTGTCTCTGTTGAAATAACCATTAATTTGTCTATTTTTCTTTATGATTGTTATACAACTTTTTGTTAAACAGATGTGATAATCATACTGACAGTACAGTGACAGGATTACACAAGTTTGATTAGTACATAATGAAAATTGCCTGTAACATGAGTATTTTGCAATTATGTAAAAAGCACAATGCCATCTGGGTCCTACTTATATTTCTCTTTTTTTTTTTTCCTAATAAATGAAAGCTAGCAATAAAATTTCACTCGGTAGTGAAATGTGAAGTACAGCAACAAGAATTTATAAAAAGCTTTTTTTTTTTTTTCCCTGAGCATTTTAAGACTTAGAAATCAGTCCAGCAAATGTTTAGCCTGCTGAGTAGTCCTTATTCACAGAAGGAGCCATTGATGTTAACAGTGTGACCTATCTGATTAAAGATTATTTGCAAGAGCCAAATGTTTCCAGGTCTGGTAGAGAATGGCAAGGGATTGATTCAGGCTCCCATGGAGTAGTAGTAATCTCCTATGTTTTCTCCATTCATCAGATCTGTAAAAGTATGGTAAATTGTAATGCTACAGGCAATAGTGTATCATATCACTTCTATTAGTACTGTTATTTAGTGCCCGGGTACCACAAGGGTTTCTGAACAGTACATCCCGCAGTGGGCACAAGCTGGCAGCCAGGAGACTGACATCCTATTCTCTCTAACTCTTTGACCTCACAGTAAGGTGGTTTGGGATCACTGGAACCAAGTTCTTACTTTCTCATGTTAGGCATTCAGAAATCAGAAATGAATGCAACTGGTCTGTCAAAGACTCTTGAACATGCCAAGAGAAATGACCTGATTAGAATCCCAGTATGAGGCAGTGAGGGAACTGGAATTACCAGCCAGGATTAACTGGATCTCAAACTTTTGCTACATCCTGTATAAGAATAAAACTCCTTGTTAAAACAGTGGAAGATGAGAGAAGGAAGGTAATTATCCTTCTATAAATGTTGAAAATTAGATAAGAATTTCTGATATAAGGCTGGATTTGGGCTTTTATCTCTGCAGAATGGTATTCCTTAGGCACTGAAATACATAGTTAGAAAAGTTCTTGCAAGATTCATGTATCCATGCATGTATAATGAATTCAAACAAGAATTATATAAACCTCAACTACTTTCATCTAAGTCTGGGAAGTCCTCTGTGCTTTCACAGTCAAAATGCTGTTTGCAACTGCTTTGACTGGATGTAAAGAACGGCCTGTTTACATAAAGAAAAATAGCACAGTGTTCCTCTACAGCTACAGAGAGAATTGTAAAGAACTCTTACTCCTGGTCAACACTTAGTAAAATATTTCTCTCACTCTCTCACTAGGTAAAGTATTGTTTTTTGCCATTTGGATACTAAGCACAGGGCAAAGGAATGATCAGAGGATCTGAGGTGGAAAGAAGTCAAGTGGCTAAGTTGAATTACCCCTTATCCAGCCTTCAAGAGGTCTGCCAGATGTAGATGTGCTGAATGACAAGGAANGAAGCAATAAGGCAGTAGCAGCAGTAAGCAAGCACGGATACAACAGTAGAGAGCATGGATACAACAGCAGAGTACGTTGTGTCACCTGGTCATCTCCTTTTACCAATATAGCCTAAGACTAATGGGACCTTGGACATAGAATAGCCAATCAGAACAGCAGATAGCCAAACTTGACCATATTAGGTGAAGCCAGGGCTTTTATTTTCCTTTCCTGTAGTTGCTTCCCCCAGCACAGAAGGAGGGGGAGCAGGGGAACGTGTCTGGGCAAGCCAAAGTCCTTAGACTCAGTGGCTCCAGGTTCTTTGTCCTCTTTCCTGCGGTTGCTTTTCCCCATAACAGAAGGAGGGAGAACAGAAAAACGTGCCTGGGCAAGCCAGGACACGTATAAGCCTGTTTTGGCTTGCTTAGGCCTACCATGACATCCAGTACACCTGGAGGACAATTCATTGTCAAGCGAGGGAAAAGGCAAATGATTGGAATAAGCTACAGTCCATAGTTTTGGCTTAATTGTTTCAGTAGATTAAAAAAAATAATAAATAAATTGAGGAATGTTAGTTACATGAGGTAAACATAAAATGAGATAAAATGCTAAATAGTTTACCAAGGACTGATAATGTTTGAATAATCAGATACCTCTCTTTGATAGCATAACTGATTGCCCAGACAAAGGAAATGCAGTAGATGAAATCTGTCCAAATTTAACTAGGGCATTAGACACGGTACCTCATGGGAAAACACCAGTATAACATCTGTAAAGCGGGAAGAGATTCAGCTAAGGGAAACTAGTACCCAACTGCACTCCATCAGGGAGATACCATACCAAAGAGAAGCTGCTAGGAACATTCTCCAGAGTTCCTTCAGAGTTATGATTAATATCTTAATTACTGAATACAGCATAAAATGGCTACTGAAATTCTCCATTGACTTGAAGTTGAGACAACCATGGATCAGAACTGGGTAGCTCCAGAGAAGTGGTGCTTTTTCTGAGTTATGCTACACTAGAAATGAGGTGATCCTCACTTGTCCTGAATGCAGGGTCATGTACTACTGGCTAACAGCAAAAACTGTGCTATAAACCTGGAGTAAAGATGAAATCAGCTGCAAATCCTGGATAGATGCAAATAAAAACAACAACGACAACAAGAAAATCAGCTTTTCTCATTGGTTCCTCTTAGAGGAGTGCTCCCAGGAGGACAGTGCAAGGAAAAGTACAAGGGCATGTAGATATTTCCATCTCAGGCTCTTGCAAATGATAGAAGGGCTGGAAATCAAAGGAAGGGAACAAAGGTCATCTCAAACTGCCATTCCTGCTGTCAGCAGCTACATTATGGCACATCAGAGGAATGGATTTTGCAAATGTGAGCAAGAGGAACCAGTAGAAAACTATTCAAGCCTTCAAGGCTCTCATTTCTGTATGTCGGGTGATGTTCTTTGTCAGCATTTGCTCTGCAGTGGGAATCCACTACAGCACTTCAATCTATCAGTGCCCACCTTTGGCTTTGCTCGCTTAGTATCTCTGATTTGATGACTTAGACTCTTTTTGCCATCTTAAGTAAAGGCAAAGTGTGTCTTTGGTTTCAAAGTGTGCATCAAAATGACTTTCAGACTGAAAGCCTTTCTGGTGAAACCTTTCACTGAAAGACATAAAGAAGTCTTTCCTTTAAACACTTGTAAGAGAACAGCTGTGTTTACAAGAAATTCATGCATGGTCACACAAACTGATGTAAAAAGCAGTGCTAGTCATTTTCAAATTAAACTGCAAAAGTTACACACCCCACAATGTTTATATCTTGTTTAATTTCAGAGGAAATTTTAATAATAATTAAGATGTGTAACCTGGTTTTCTTAATTAATCTGAATTGACTAAACAAATGATAAAGTTTTGGGACTATTTCCAGCTCACAAATTGTTTAAGTCTGTAGTGGTTTATGACAATTCTTGTATATGAAGTATTAACCCTGTGGAAAACAAAATACTAGCATTTGTTTAATGAAATCATTATCAATAAACACTTATCATCTGTTTAATGAAATTCAGAAACTCACAGATGGTTGTTCTCTTACACAGCAAATGCATGTTTAAAAGAAACAATGTTTAGAAATAAACATAGTAATCAGTATGATTAATCTCTCTTTTTTGTAATAAAACTTAAAGCATGTTTTTTTTTGAAACACAGATATGAATTATCAGCCCAGAATAAGATTATTTATCTGTTCTGAAGAGTCTTCTTTAAAATTAAAATAGGAAATAATCTGCTTTTTGAAATATCAGATTAAACAACAACAACAACAACAAAAAGGCAAAACACTACCCTGATCCAGAGGCTAGCAGCTATCCAAACTTCTCAGATCTCCAGCCACTTTGGTGAGGCTGATAATTATACTGAGGTATTATCCAGGATTACAATAGAAACAATTGTTATCTCCTATCCAAAACAGCTATAAATTTAGCCAGCCTTCATTACAAGCACATTGCTTTTGTTATGCAGAAGATACAGCTTTGCAATTTTTTCTCTTCTGTAGATTTGACCTGCCTGTAGGCATTTACCCCTCACTGCCTGATTTTGTTCTGCTCTGCTTTAGATGTTCTCAGTTATTTAACTGCTCCCATATGAAATTCTGGGTCTGCCTGAAGTCGTGTCGTGTTGAACTGAAGCTGAGATGTTAAAGCATGTGATTAAGCCATACAGCATAGCCTCACTCCTCTTCCACATCCACAGAAGTTCAGGGGATAGAGCTTGACAAAATGTCTACAAAATCAAATTGCTTCTCAACATTTTGTCCTTGGCTTTGTTATTGCCGTATACAAGGACAGCAAGCAAGAGAATAGTACAGGAAAGGAAGCTGGAAGGGAGCATTCATTTATGAGGATTAAAATGATACAGCATAGTGATATTGTAATCTGTACTTTAAAGTACCAGATGTCCCATTACAGTAATCCCCTTAATTTAAAGATGTACACGTACAATTTTTTTCTGTCCCACTTTGTTCTTGTTAATAAATTCTGTGTTGCTGTCCTGGTGGAAAGTCCAAAAATCTTTCTGTCTATTTTCAGTTTGCTAACAACCTCAGCATGAAAACAGTGATCTCACCTATGGCTTTATTCAATAAATAAATTTTGGTAAAAGCAATTGTTTTGTGGAAAATCCTGGCAAGAGCTGGCTGCATTAGACATGGAACTGCTTACACTAGTTGAAATTTTAATTCATTAAATATAGATTTCATCTTTTTCCATTTCCTCACTTCGTTGATTTCGGAGAAGAGCTGTATGTCAGAATACTCTTCCAAACAAGCTACATGTGGAGTATTTCATAAATATGTTTCATACAACCAGGTTGAAAATTGGCCAGTCTTCAGAAATAACAGCCTGGAAGAGCTCACAACTTCCCCAAAGAACAGATTTCTAGGTTTCTGTTGCTGATCTTTCTGCTTGCCCGTGCTTCAACTCTATGGCTCAATCTGGTCTCAATTCAAAGCTGGACTGATGGGATGAAAAAGGAAATCTGAGCAGAGATGAAAGGATGGGTTAAGTTATATAAAGAAGCCCTGAGGGAAATAGGGGATATTATTAGTGCAGGCAGATTTTCTATTGCTTTGCTATGTCTGGAAAAAGTCCTATTGGAGGTATCATCCTTCCAGCTGCAGGACTGCCATAGTGTAAGCAGGAGAAGTGAGAATCCTTGGAGTCCATGACAGAATAGTTGTCCTCCTGTGGAGGACCTGGGCTGGTTCCACTCCACAGGGCAGACACCTCTACTGAAGAAAGAAAAAAAAAAATTGCAGAAGCTGTCAGAAATATTATGATGAATGGAAACAAATATATGATCCCTTTGGATTTCCCTTCCTGAGGAATTCTTGCAGGATCAGTCCAAGCCAAGGCAGTGTCAAGGGTATTTTCTCTCTCTGGTTAAGAGTAGTATAATTAAGGAATCAGAGGCTATAGTGACTGCCACACTGGGATAACTAATATTTACAGATAAATTTCACTTTGAGTCACAACAGTGTAACTGCAGAACTTGAGTTTGCAAAAAATCTCCATGGAACCTCCAAAGCCTAAGTAATTACTGTGCATTTTCCTTCCTAGTGCTCCTCTGCCACTGTTTCTAACACTTGTATTATTGAAAGTGAAAAACCAAAAACATGAAGGGCATGTTCTCCCCTCTACTGCATGGTTAAATCTTTCAAAGCTTTCTGTTCTCATCTAGCACATATCCTTTTCAGATTTATCCCTGCCCACCCTCCAAGCAATAACAAAAACCAGCTTATGTTAAAAATGTGAAGCATTCGATGCATATGCACATTATATGCAGGGAGGTGGTGGAGTCACCGTCCCTGGAGGTGTTCAAGGCGGGTTTGGACGTGGCACGGTGCCATGGTCTAGTCTCGAGGTCTGTGGTAATGGGTAGGACTTGATGATCTTTGAGGTCTCTTCCAACCTTGGTGATACTGTGATACTCAAAATATTTTTCTTTCTTGATGTCTTTCTTTAAACCTTGCCTGTTTTCCCTCTGGGAAAGAAACCTATCTTTTTTTCTCCCTCTATGTTTTCTGAAGGCCCTGAACTCAGTTCTTTTAGTACTGCCATGCATTTAATTTAGTTAAGCAAATTTAGTTTGTATCAGTTTGTTTGCTCTTCCTGCCAATGTACTGAGCTTGCTAATAGTTCATGGACTGTAGGCTTTAATCTGAGTGTACAGACAACAGAGGAATTTACAGCTCTGACAGCCCATTGCATTTGTGCCAGCCTACAAGCCATTTATCATTTCCAGAGCCTTTCGCCAAGAAGGTGAATGGCCAGGTGTCTTATTTTGGTAAGTTTATAATTCTTTCTTTATAATTCCTTATGATTTCTTTATATATAATTATAATTTCTTTATAATTGAGTGGCTGGAAAGCTGCCAGGCAGAAAAGGGCCCAGGAGTGCTGGTTGAAAGATGACTGAACATGAGCCAATGTCTGTTCAGGTGGACAAGAAGGCCAACAGCATCTTGGCCTGTATCAGGAATAATGTGTTCAGTTTTAGGCCACTCACTACAAGAGAGACATTGAGGTGCTAAAGCACATCAATAAGGGCAACAAAGATGATGAAGCATCTAGAGAACAAGTCTTCTGACCAGCAGCTGAGGGAACTGGGCTTGTTTAGTCTGGAGAGAAAAGAGGCTGAAGGGAAAACCTCATTCTTCTCTACAGCTACCTAAAAGGAAGTTCGCCCAAATAACGAGAAATAGGATGAGAGAAAAGTTGCTCCAGGGGAGGTTTAGATTGGATATTACAAAATTTTTTTTCATCAAAAAGGGTTGTCAAGCATTGGAACAGGCTGCCTAGGGAAGTGGTGGAGTCACCATGCCTGGAAATTCAGCAGATATGTAGATGTGGTGCTGAAGGACACAGTTTAGTGGCAGACTCAGGAGTTCCAGGTTAATAGTTGTACTTGACCTTTTACAACATAAATGATTCTGTGAAGCTATGAGTCTATAATCTTTCTCCAGCAGACAAGAATCTCCTTCCAAAGCATCATCTCTACTTATGAAGCCCCACATAAGACAATTTACCATCTTGCAAAATACTCACAGTTCAAGTGTTCCACCTCTAGCAGGTTAAGATATTTTGGAGCAGGTTTACATCATGAACCACAGGAACTTCAATTTGCAGAGCACCAGCTGGCTTCACTGTAACAGGACACAGGGACAATTCTGGTCAATATACTTATAGTAAATCTGAAGTCATGGGACTACTGAAGATTGTAAATAGACTCCAATCCCTCACGCCCCCTACCCCAGGAAAACACACATCCAGCACATCCAGCTGCAGCGATAAATAAAATTTTCTCATGTATTTTAAAATAACATAAAAATAATGTAACAAAGCCCACAAAATAATAAATATTCTAATCCAAACTTTCAGTGTTTTTCCCCAAATCTAGATCCAAAATATTTTCATTCCAAAATATTTTCCCATGACTTTTTTTTTCCAATTGATTCAATTTCAGAAAAAAACTACTTTGACTGACTTTGCAACAGCAATAAGGAAATAAAAATTGAAACTTTTCCAATCAGCATACCCTGCAGCAGAGTACTCATTGAGTTTCCTCACTGGTCTTATTACAGCTATGTGAATGAATGGGACCGTTTGATCTAGACATGTTCTAGCAGAAGAAAAGACATTCTCACTGCCCCATAAATCTTGTAATCTCAATGCCAATACTATTCTTACATGCATTCAAAGGCATCTACCATTGTCAGCAAGCAGAGAGCAATTTGTTCAGCAGAAAGCTGAGTCTAGCCTTTAGCATAACTTGAATCTGTTTTCACACCTCTGAATTGAAAAGCGATGCAAACACATCTGCTGTAACTGGGAGCAAGACATTGAGGAAAACAGTGTAAATATTTTTCTACACTTTGTGGCTGAAGTGCTGACACCACATAAATGTCAGGAGATAAAAATGGTAGTCAGGAGGGGAAAGAGTAATACAAAAAGCAGATTTTCTGAAAGCATAGTCTTAATTGTGGTCTGGATTCAAGGGACAAATTAGTGTTAATTTTATTTTCTTTTTTTTTTTATTATACAAAAGGCAAGTAATAACAGCATTAGCATCACTTGGTGAGTGATGTGATCAATGATGAGGCAATAAAAACCAAAGCTCATCGAGCTGTTGTATAGATTTACTGAAAAATAGAGCAACAACAGCAAAGGACAAAATAGAAGAGGGGAAGAAAGGGTTAATCATCACATATCCCTGAGGTAGGTTTAGGTGGAGAGAAGTGAAAGAGTTTAAAGGTGTTCGATAGATTCTAGTGAAGGATCAACAACTGGATCTAGAGCTTCCTAATTCCCATCCATGTCACAGTCACTGTCTCACACCATCTTTTATGTACCATAACAAACCTATTTTAGAAAAAAAAGATTTTGTGGCTTGCTGCACGCTGTGCACTCTAAACAGCAGCTTGAAAGGAAGATGAATCATAGGCAATCAGTTGGCAACTTTGTCTCCTGTTTATTGAAGTACATAGTTGGAAAGAGAATACACTTACAACAAATATAAGTTGGATAAGCTATAAAATTACTATTGCCCTTTAATAATTGAAACGGTAAAACATCCAGAGGGTAAGTTTTGACAAAGCACAGCTTTTTGACAATTGTCATTCTCTCCATGCCATTAAATCCAATGACTAAGGTGACCAAACAAGACTTACTGAGCACTGCTGAATCTTCTGGACGCAGAGGTCCAGCACAACTGATTCATTTTCCTGGGTGCAAAATCTATCAACAATCTCTCAGCCATTTCACAAGGAAACAAAACCCTACGGAATAATGTGTCCATGTGCACCTGTACTTATTATAAAATCATATTTACCACATGTGTAATTATATTTCTGTCCACATTTACACAAGTCTTTTGGTTTGTTACAGCTGTCTTTCTCAAATTGCTTCACATTTAGTAACCAAAGGTGGTGTTGGATCACACTGAAATCTTCCTTTGGTGTTTTTGGGTTTTTTTATTAGCGAATTGGACTGTGAAAGAACAATACTGCACTGCTATAAAAATCCTTCACCCGTGCTTATTGTTTTTTTCCTAGCATCTCCTGCATATTTTCACTTTTTAGTTCCTCCAGCATATTGCTCTAAATGCAATCAGGGACATGATAGGATTCATTGTTACATTCAGTTGGCCTAATTTGATGAACGTTTCTGCCAGGATTCTTGTGATAAGAATTTGATAGCCTTTGCACAGAGTAAAAGTCACGAGAAAGGAGGATTGTGAAAATAACAAAGCGCTTTTAACTGCAAGCTGAAAATAGAAACCACAGCACTTGACAATCTTTGAGGAGAAGGGCTTTTTTAAAAAGAGCAGTTTTTACAGAAACAGAGAAACAGAGGAGGTCAAGCAGCAAAGAACAGGTCTGTGTTACAGGCAAAGAAACTGAAAAGTGAAGGTACTGCACTGCAAAGCAAACAGTAAAGGAATTTGCTGACTTTACAAATCCTTCACCAGGGACCCTGCAGAGAAGTTACTTTTCACTTTGTTTTTTGGGGAAAAAGGAGCAAATACATTTCAGAGTATTCCAGTATGCTGGTAGGCATATTCCACAATTTACAATTATGCTTTATAGCCCTCACTTATTTTCCTTATCATGGTTCAGCAGAGTGCTTAAATATACTATAAATCCTTCTGCAATCAACTGAGTGACGTGCTTAAATTTTGGCAACTATTAAAATACTTAAGTGAAATGAGATTTTGTATGTGACCGAAATAGGCCTTACACAGATATACGAACACGACAGGTAATGGTCATACCAATTTCTGACATACTAATATACCTCCATGAATTTCAAAGAAGTCATATTGATTTATGCTGCTAATGATTTGTCTCACTGTATATATCATCAGCTGAATTTTTTGTCTGTTAAATAAATATCACTTTTTAGATGAATGAAACACTACATCTGACAGTATATAAAGAAGACTCTTGGTAGAACAAGTTATTGCAAGGTCTGGAACAAAAGGTTTTGAGCAAACAAAGTTAATTTTAAATTTATCAATAAGAAAATTTACACTTTTCCTTACCTTTTTTTAGGGAGCATATGCCATATTGACAATCTACTATATACTCATAGTATTCTCCACATAAGGATGTCAAATAATAGTTGATGTCACTCCACAGTGTGTGTCTTGGCATTTTTATCTCTATTGGAGCCTGTGACTCCAGTGTAGAAGCAATAACAGACCCTCTAAGTTATTTGTCCTGGGAAATACACAGAAGTCAGTCTGGCTTCCATCACTCACAAGATGGCTGAAGCTGTAACAAAGTGTAAGGTCACTTTGTTTATGGATAAACACAATGTACTGGATAAAAGTTGTTATAGTTTATCTCAAAGGTAATCCTGGTACACCAATGCAGTCACAGTTTTATGGGGATTTAGGAAACACGTGGCTAAAGGACATGCAGGCTGCATTATATGTATGGATTTTTTAAAAATGCTTTTGATAAGATTCCTTAGCATTGTTAGAGAAACCAAGCTGCCAAGGCACTGCTAATTCAAATTTTTGGACTGAAGTTGGCCAAATTATAGGAAGTCAGAGATTCCAGGGGTCAACAGTGGGGGTCCCTTGGATCCTTAAGGCAGCAATTCTTTAAAATAAGCAGAATATTTTAGGGGACAATAGGACAGAACAAGACAGTAAGTATACCCTCTAAACTTGGGAATATATATTATATTAATACTCCAGTAATTGAGAAGATATTTCCCTCCTTTGTTCCCATATATTGCCATGACCCTTAGAGCTGTGCAGAGGTTATGACTTAACTGTCCACTGCTCCCTCTCATCTACCTTCTCACGGTTGAGTGTTCAGGCTTGGAGACTGCATTTTTAACATACCTCTAGGTTTCTTTTCAGGAAATTGCAGTTCAAGTGCTCTCCTATGTCTCTCCTCTCTGGTCATAAATGGGCCCTACACTGGACTCATTCAATTAGGCTGCTAGTGTCAATGCTCAAATAATCTCAGGATTTTACTGCTGTATCAGCTAATATCATCCTCACCATCTCAGCTTCCCAGAGAAAAATCAATATTTTAAAGAACTACACTGATGTCTTGCCCATAAATGAGTCCTTTGAGCAGAAAAATGCTTGTTTCTCACTATTATGGAGAAGAGTCTCTTATTCCAGCAGTAGAGGCTGCCATTCAAGGTTACTCACCTCCTCTCCAGATCCGATGTGATTCTTTTACCATTTCTTTCGTAGACTGCAATACCTGCTTCTTTATTATTAAACCCAAATATCTCAAAAAATGACACATGTAACATGCAAACAGTGTCAAGCTCAGTATGTTCCTCTTGCTCCACAAAGATTTTTTCGTACTCGGCTCATTGGTCTATCTGGGTTTCTCATAAGCATTTCTCTTCATCTACCAATTACCCTTTCATTTTCTGAAGTTTTAAACTCCACACCTCTCACTTCACACATTCAGGTAAATTCTGAGGGAGAATACAGTAAGCATAGCACAGTCAGAATGTGTAACTATTGCACATGAAATAGTCATACTTAAGTCAACAGAATAAAAAACTTAAATGAAATTATGACTAACACATTTAGATGAGAATTCATATGAAGTACAATATCAAATATGGGTAATACAACAGCAGAGCTATCTTTAGATGTCATTCAGGTTAATAAGTAAAAACATACAATTTAGACACCCAGATCCACAGGCTTCATCCATCCTAACAGCACAAGCACAGATTTCTTTTTAGTTCAGTGTCTCATTATACCTATATTGCTGTATAACTCTAGTCCTATAAGTTTTCTGTGGTAGCTATTTACACAGTGCTTCTGCTCTTCAAAGTGACTGTGGAACTCCATGAGCACTGCATATTAACGATTTTCATATCAAATAAGTTTGGTTTAAAATTTGAGGCCTTTTTCCCTTCACTGCTTCCAGCTCTACAAAGTCAAGCCTGTGACCACGCTGCAATGGCCAGATCTGAGCTTTTGCACAGCAAGTGGTACATGGACATACCCATCAGGGGTTTGGGCCCTGTGTTTCAGGACCATGTTTGCTATGGTATGTACTTATAGGATGAGATTCAACAAGGCTAAGTGCAGGGTTCTATACTTTGGCCACAACAACCCCAAGCAGTACTACAGGCTGGGGACAGAGTGGCTGGAGAGCAGCCAGGCAGAAAGGGACCTGGGGGTACTGATAGATAGTAGGCTGAACATGAGCCAGCAGTGTGCCCAATGGCATCCTGGCCTGGATCAGGAACACTATGGCCAGTAAGACAGGGGAGGTTATTCTACCCTTGTACTCAGCACCAGTCAGGCCACATCTTGAGTACTGTGTCCAGTTCTGGACTCCTCAGTTCAAGAGAGATGTTGAGGGAGTGGAACATGCCCAGAGAAGGCCAATGAAGCTGGTGAGGGGCCTGGAGCACAGCCCTGTGAGGAGAGGCTGAGGGAGTTGGGGGTGTGCAGCCTGCAGAAAAAGAGGCTCAGGGGTGACCTCATTGCTGTGTACAACTACCTGAAAGGAGGCTGTAGCCAGGTGGGGGTTCGTCTCTTCTGCCAGGCAATCAGCAACAGAACAAGGGGACACAGTCTCAAGTTGTGCCAGGGGAGGTATAGGCTGGATATCAGGAGGAAGTTCTTTACAGAGACAGTGATTGGCATTGGAATGGGCCGCTCAGTGACATGGTGGAGTTGCCATCCCTGGAGGTGTTCAAGAAAAGACTGGATGAGGCCCTTAGTGCCATGGTCTAGTTGATTGGCTAGGGCTGGATGATGGGTTAGACTGGATGATCTTGGAGGTCTCTTTCAACCTGGTTGATTCTATGATTCTGCTTATATGCTGAGAGTTCTGATTTCCAGAGTCATCTCCCCATGATACAGCCCTGGTGTCTAGACACACAACTCCAGTATACACACAACTCCAGTGCTTTTTCCTGCTCATGCATCATTACTGACAATAAAGGTGGTGTCACATTTTTATCTATACTGTCTTCATGGTATGTTCCACTGTCTCCACATGATGCTAATTTCCATTCCTACAAGGACATTTTCTGCAGAGCAGTTTTCTCTTGGTGTAACTTCAGGGACAAGCAAATGGCAATAGGGTTATGGAGGTGTTATTGAATTGTTACTGCTGGCAGTAAAGTGCCAGCAGAGAAAAGCACAGTTTGACTGCTATATCCCAAACTGAGTTACCAGCTCTGACAGCTAAGGAAAAGAAAAGAGTACATATCTTTTTGCTGGTAAAGTGATCACATTTGACTCAAAGCCCCTGAAAACTGCATGTTTGGAATGAAACATTACAGCTTTTATAGTCACTAATCAGAGGAGAATCGTGATTTGCTATAACTTCTTTTAATGCAGACATTTGGATGATATAAGCTAACTGCATCCAGAATATCTTATAAAAACGGAAATTCTGAACTAAAGTCCTGCAATAACCATATATACCTACAATAATAGCTTGAGCTACCTAATCTTTATTGCACATGTAGTGCACCACTGTGATAGAATAGTATACTCTACTGTAATTTGTTTTTCAGCACAGCAAATTTAAATAATGTTAGCCTCTCTTAAGGTTTGATGTAAATTTAACTTGCTTATATAGAAAACTCCAGTCTTTCCCTAGATAAATTCTGTATTCCTCTTCTGTCTTGACCTTTGAAAATCTTCCCCATGACTAGCAATCAAAATAGTGTATACATCAGAAATTCTTTCAGATCTTGATGGAAGATTAATCATTCTGTATTCCAAAATATTCAGTTGAGAGTCTTTTAGTTAGCTAATTTCCTCAAATCACATTTGAATACTGTTTAAGTAATAAAAAATGGCAGAAATTATTAGTGGCAGTATTCTCTATTTGCCATTGAAAAGGACATGAATCCTTCCACGCCAAAGTTATTCATTCCCCGAAGTGTACTTTTTGCTTCCTAAGCTCTATCCAGTAAGAGATGCTGATGCCTGTGAGCAAATATATGACATTTAGAGGTCTGATTTCCTTTAGGCAGAATCCAGAATTCTTTGCTTAGTGTCTGGACTCTGGGCATGAGACATAGAGAATAACCTACCACAAAACTAGACTTGCGGCAGCTACTGTGCTGAGCAGAAAGCTGACAAAAGTATTTATGCTCAGAGTGCAGCCACCTAGGTGTTGTCAGTGAAAAAAAAACCCAAACCATTGTTGGGATAACTCTGAACACAGCTTTAAAACAGTTTAAACACACTTCTGCTGTGGCTCCTTACACAACAATGTAGTTTCTTTTTAGGAACACTGAATCCAAAGATAATCCAAATATAAAAGCAGACAGGTTTAAGAAAGGGCTGTCAAGCTATATCTACCAACTCTCCCAAAACATGCTGACAATCAGACACACTCTAAACAACTTCTAAATTCAAGCCTTACCATGACCAAGAATATGGGAAGAAGGTGCATGTGTGTTTGCAGAGAGTGCTCATGCTGATCTCAAGACCTTGCTCCTCTATTTGTTGTACAAAGGTAATTGCATAAGAAATAATTAAAAAGTGGCCTCTGGGTCTTGTTGCTCTTATGTGATGCACCTACTCACAGCACAGAGCACAGTTCCTGTGGTTGTTATTCCCATATGTATAGTTTCTCCCTTCTATTGCACTGGAAACATGTCCAAGGGAAGGCTCTGAATTTAAGCCAACAGAGACAGGTCTGCAACAGCAGGGTAGCATAGGTGTTTGTCCCTTAATTTCTGCACTTTCTCCTAGAAAGTTATTTTAAATTTCCCCATAGATCAAAGGTTCAGCATATAATTATGTTTATAATAATCTCCTTTGGAAAATACCAGCAGAATTGTTCAGGATGAAGGACACTTCAAGAAAAAAAACATCAGTTGTCATTGTGATAGTGGGATTTATCATTTGCAGACTGTATGAATAACAGCCTGAGTAGCTTATCCTTACTTTATGTCTGTGCTCCCACTAATTTGTATCTCTCTTGGGATTCTTCACCACCAGATGGGTGACCATATGGGTGACACTTGTTTATAAACCCTGTTATTTATGCACATACAAGACTACCTGAGAAAAATAAACTTCCCCTAGATTTTGTTAGGGAGACAGACATTGAAGTATTATCATTCCATAGTGCTAGAAATTACATTTTTCTCGTCCCTTTGCAATAGAATCATTAAAAAAAAAAAAAAAAAAAAAGCAAAGCTGTTTTCTTGGGGCTTTTTGTTTGCTTGTTCGTTTAATAACTTCTTAAAGAGAGTATTTAAAGCAACAGTAAAGTAAAAAGCTATTAACGGTGCAACTGCATCACTTCTTCTTCGTCAAAGAAAGAGCACAGAATGGTAAAAGGGAAAACCAAAAATGTCTTGCAACAAGGCTGTCTCCAATAAACAAGTGTGTTTCACTTTTGTGGAGTGAACCAAAAATACCATCTGGAAAATCAGCAAATTAAACTGGCATTTTAAACCCCAGCAAGAAGGAAAAGGGGGTCCAAATGTTCATCTCTTACATTACCAAAAATTCAGGAAAACTTTGATAGTTCTAAGTCAACAGTCACCTGCATTCATGCCAGTGTCCCTGAGATCTGACTATCCTGGAAACCTTAGTCAAACTAGTAATATTAGAATAACACTTCAGGCTAATGATAATTTACATTAGTTAAGTTGCCATTTACCTAAATCCATTTAATCCACCAGAAAAATTAATTTGTTATTAAAAGACCTTTCATATCCCATTGACTTCAACGGACATTAGATAAACCTTTGTGATTTCACAGCAATTTTCAAAAGGCAATGAAGATACATATTAGCTAGGTTCAATATTGTTCAGTTGCAACAATACAAGTAAGGAATACTATGAAATTATTAAATCACTTTTACACAATTCCTGTAAGAACCTTTTCTAACATAAAGTTAATAATTATATCACTAACATATACAACCAATGTCATTGTGGAGAGATTTTCATTGGAAAGAAATGCAACCATTTTGCATGCTATGTGTGACATCTGTTCTGTAGTGATACACAAGATGAGTAAAAACTACAAACCCAGCAGCCCCTGCAATAGAAAACCTATTCTTTTCCTGTAAGCACTAATACTAGTCTGATGCCATTGTTGGACTGAAGGGCTGAAAGATGTTCAAGCAATGTAAGCAACGAAACAGACGTCTCTATTCCTAATAGGGTTGCTGTGCTCATCCCTAGACATCACTCTCCAACCTTCAAGTTTCTCCTAGCTCCCAATATTCCAGGCTGAGAACCTTCCTGGGCCCTGATGAGGACCTGTTCACCTTCCAAGTTGATGGAAGGGAAAAATTAGAGGGTATCTGGGTCTCATGAAGTCAAATATGAGCAAGGCCTGAAAGTGAATACAGGAGCTGGGAAACTGCTGAGATTGTGAAACTTTTATTTGGGTTTGTTTTGAATATTTTTGTTCAGTTGGTTGCTTAGTTGTTTGTTTTGTTTTGTTTTGTTTTGAGCTATAACTCAAGATACAGCTTGATTTGTGTTTAGCCTCTGCAGCCACATAAATGACAGGTTATAACAAAGCATAGCTTACTTTTTTTGAACTGTTGGCTTCAGCAACACAGCACTGCAGGGAGTTTTCACAAAGCAGCTCACCTTCAAAGCCCAGTGTGCAAGAATGTCTTATTTCCCTTTTGAAGCCCTGGAAGGGAAATAAAAACATTTCATGAAATGGGAGAAGTATTCCTCTGCATTGCAATTCTCCACTTAATTTGTCTGAAAGTCTGCCTTACTTCAATATCAATCAATGTAATTCAGCTGTAAGGTTAAATTTAGGTAGGTTTACACTGGCACTTCTCTCCCTTCCCTATAATCCCCCAGTGATACTCATAGTACAGGCTACCCTGTAATGATTTCTCAAAACCACTTAAACAAACAGACTTTCAGTGACAGAGTAGCACAGAAAGTTCTTCCTAAGGACACAAGCTTCTTCCTGTTTACTGGATATCCACATGAATGTGCCTTTCACATAGAATTTATGGCTATGTCTATGCAGCAAATCAAACAGTGCCAGGGAACATTCCTAGACACACGTGTTCAGTTAACTGTATGCACTGCTCAATCATTCAAATGTTTGTTTGTTTTTTTCTTTCCCCCAGAATCGCAGAATCTACATGGTTGGAAAACACCACCAATGTCATTCAGTCTAATCTTTGAGGCTGCACTGAAGGGCCAACAGTAAACCATATCCCTAAATACCAAGTCCACGTACCACTTGAGTACCTCCAGGGATGGTGACTCCACCATTGCCCTGAGCAGATCATTCCAATGTTTGACAACCCTTTCAGTGATGAAATATTTACTACTATCCAGCCTAAACCTCCCATGGTGCAGCTTGCAATCATTTCCTCTAGACCTGTCATTTGCCATCACGGAGAAGAGGCTGGCCCCCTCCTTGCTCCAACCTCTCTTCAGGTAGTTGTATAGATAGGTCTTCCTTCAGCCTCCTAGTCTTCAGCCCCAGCTCCCTCAGATGCTGCTCACAGGCCATGTGTTCCAGGCCCTTCATGAGCTTTGTTGCCCTTCTCTGGACATGCTCCAAGACCTCAATATCCTTCATATAGTGAGGGGCCCAAAACTGAATGTAATACTNAAGGAAAAAAAGTGGTTAGTGAAATTAATTTGTCGGAGAGGAGAAGCCAGAAGTTGCAGGACAGCCCCAGACACTGTGCCCCCGAGCGCGACAAGCCCGACTCTCTTGTCTAATGTTTATGTTTTATCTGTGTCAGCAAGCCTATGAGTGAAGTAGACATCACCATTGTTTCCTTTTCACAGCCTATAATATAATTTTCTCTATTAAAATATTCCAATTAGCCTTAAACCAGCACACCTTTCCATTGCAGAAGTCAGCAGTACATGTTCAGGCAGTTTATGAAAATAGTGGATATAGGAAATGAAGACAGTCCCAGACAGGTCGTATCCAACAGATACAATGTACTGTGAGGGACTGAGCACTGANGTCTTCCTTCAGCCTCCTAGTCTTCAGCCCCAGCTCCCTCAGATGCTGCTCACAGGCCATGTGTTCCAGGCCCTTCATGAGCTTTGTTGCCCTTCTCTGGACATGCTCCAAGACCTCAATATCCTTCATATAGTGAGGGGCCCAAAACTGAATGTAATACTTGGTGTGGCCTCACTAGTGCTGAGTACAAGGGGATGATCGCTTCCCCACTCCTGCTGGCCACCACGTTTCTAATACAAGCCAGGATGCCATTTGCTTTCTTGGCCACTTGAGCACACTACTGACTCATATTCAGTTGGCCTATGCCAACCAGCACTCTCCTAAACAATGTCCAAGAACAGTTTGTGATCAGGGATCATTCCTAAGAGAAAGTTTTGATATCCACCTTGATCTGGAACAGGCTTCACATGTGTGGACATTAGCTTCAGGGGCAGACATGGTCTTGGTTACTTTTGGCTTGTTAGAATATGAGTAGCCTATGATTTTGTTGTATGAAAACATACTTATCAAGATAGAGATGCTTATAAAAGGATGAGAGTTACAGACGTTATAGATAACAAACATCACANAAAGACATTTAGATGTGGTTCTGAGAAACCAGCTTGATATCCAAAGGTGCCTTTCAACCTCAACCATTTTATGATTCTGATGAAGAAAAATAATTTTAAATTCTTCTGTTTTAATTGTGTCAAAGGCCAGAAGGAAGATGAAGGAAAATGTCCCTCCTGGGCTGTTCTGTAACAGAATCAACTGTCTTAGTGTGACTGCATAAGATTTAGGCAGCAAAATGCTTAACCCATGAAAATACTTCACTCTTGGGTATGCCTCTATGCAATAGTGTGCAGGAAAGTGTGAGAGAAAGTGGTGAACAAGTGAGCCAAGAAAGTTGAATAAAGAAGAACAAGCACCTTTGTCACCTTTCCTTTGTAGTGATAGAAGCTCAAAGCCTAATACTGACTAACTCAAACCAGAATGCATCTTAAGGCAAAAGGTATTTCTCACAAGAGGTGATGAATTGTTCAGCCTCTGCATAGAACAGGAAAAGCACAGGGAATGAAAAAAAACACATCTTTGTTATGAACTGACAAGCATGCTACTATTTATTCTGCAAATATGCCTCCAGTAGAAGTAAGCTCTCATTCTGTCATCTCAAAGGACTGAGAGGCCAACAAGTCAGGTGGACATCTGACCATCAGAGACAGGGCTGAGATCTTTGCACTCACTTTCGACCACAGGTTGAAGGATAAAAGGTTCCACATCCTATAATTCATCAGGCATATCAAGTCACAAATATGGTCTTGTTTATTAAATATGCTTGAGCACCAATAAATAAAATTTTAGGTAAAGTCTACAAGGGAAAATTTTCAGATGTCTTTAATATTTCACAGCTTGAAGAGGATTATTGCCTTCTTGCCTCTCACTTAGAGGACTGAGAGTTTGAAAGGCATGTCTATATCACCTCCTTCTCATATCAACTACGCCACATGTTATTCTCTCTAAGCAACTTAAATTCTGAATTAGGTGCTTCTTGATAATTAAAATATTCTGATCCTTTTAGTAAAATATATATTTCATATTTTTAATGAACTCTATATTCCTGTCTTTTTAAATAAGTGTCCTTGGACACTGGAGTAATTGATAGCACTAGGGAGAGCAACAGCTCTTACCACTGGAAATAGGCTATGGCTTCACAGAGGTCACTGCTAGTTAAATGACTACTAGTGTAAGACAAATTAGAGCCAGATTGGGTGGAAAAGGGCGGAAAAATGTTGCCCAGTAAAACAGAAGTGGAAGGAGTAAATCTAACATGAGGCTCAGCTCAGCTTATAGCTGCACTGAAACATCTCACACAAAGCAAGTTTCTCCTCCTGACCTTGAACCCGTTGTACGTGCTCAGAATTGGTCTCATTAATCGGATAGGTCTTTACCTCTTGCTTTCTATCTGGATAGTGAAAGGACAAAAAGAGTAAGCAAAGTAGGTCCACAGTGCTTTGATGAGCCCACCTGCTCTGGTCAGGGTCACGTCATCAGCATACCAACATATATCTGGAAGCTGCAGGTTATACATATATTTTCAGCAACACCTGATGGCACTACTGACATTTTCTGTGGATCACATCACTTAGTGCATTCTTTCCAGGCAGCAGATTACACTAATCAGGGAAGAGGATTTCTCTCCCTGTTGGTAGCTAGAATTATGTTTAAACAGATAGGTGTAGCTTCTTTGAAATGAACATGGGTGAGAAAAGTCTTGAACTAGGGTCTTTGTGGGTAAGAGCTTCTAACCATTTGTCTTAAAGGTAAAGCAGTGATGCTGCCACTGCTTCTCCTTCCTCTTTAAAAAGAAAATAGTAAATCATCATCACATGACCTGTGTAAAAGAACAATAGTGGGGGCTAATTTTAAAGACAATATGTTGAGCTCTGGTTTCTTAATAGTGAGGCAAATCTCTTTGGAAGACCTTTGTTGAGATTTCCGATCTCTGGAAGATAGTCAAGATTGAGCATGCATTCATATGCCTAGTGGATTCATCAGACTACATCACAGAATCACAGAATGTCAGGGGCTGGTAGGGACCTTGAAAAATTATCCAGTCCAACGTCCCTGCCAGAGCAGGATCAACTATACCAGATCACACAGGAATGCATCCAAGCAGGTTTTCAATATCTCCAGAGAAGTCAAGTATCTCCATCGAGTGGTCAAAGTGATCTAGCAGTTCACAGTAGTCATAGAGCAGCCTACTTACGGTTATATTGCATCTTACACTCATGAGAGAACTTGCACTTTGTTAATCCAGGAGAAAAAAATGTTCTCTCTCTCTCTCTTTTTTTTTTTTTTTGTGTGTGTGTGTGTGTGTATCTGTGCAGGTTTCTTCTAGCACACTCACAAAGAGAGAACAAAGAGAGAAGTGAGGAAAGAAAACTACACCTCTGTCTGGGCTGAACCTTTTTCATGAAACTTCACTCACAGAACTTGCTCTTTCTGCTTAATTTATCCTGTACATCAGACAGAATGTCAGACCTCTGAGATCTGGATGCAACTCTAGGCACCACAGAACTCTACTTCTAGATATACTGAATTAATTCAACAGGAGTCAATGGGCTACTGTTCAAAAAATCTTAAGCCCCAGTAACCGTGGGTCAAAGCACAGTCAACAGATGTGAACTCTATGACCCTCTGAATGAGTTAAATTCTTGTCTTCCTCATTGCTTTAAGGCAGTGAGCAATATGGAGAAAGTGATATGTCTTGGCACACTCAAGAGATGGATATTTTGTTGTATAAGTGAAAATCATTCACACCTCCATTTTAAAAATAGGCCCTTGTGTAAATCTGCAATAAACAAATTGGTGTCTGACGTATGGCAACAGATATTACAATGGATAGTTTAACACTTTAGCAACTCAGTTATTTACTGTTTTTATTATTGCTATTAATAATGTTTGCACCACTATCAATCTAGGATCTTATCTAGTTTTGTGTCGTTAAGTCAGACTGGAAATCTGGAATTATTTAATGTGTATTAAATGGTAGTTGTTGTTCTTGTGAAGGTAACTCGTAATGGAGGAGCCATAGGAGGTGAATGTTCGGTCTGTGTCCTCACAGGTACACTGACCAGTGCAAAAGAATGGAAACCTGAATGAAATAAAGAAGTAGTAAAAAGGAGGTTTGGAAAACAGCATCTCATTGCTTATTTAGTCTTCAATATGCATAATTTAGAGTAAATCGATAGTGGTGATTACAACTTACTGATCTAACCACTTTCAGATGGCAATATTACATAAATATTCATGTTATTGGAATGGATTGACATTATTCACAGATACATTAATTGGTACAGTGACATAATGGTCAAAATCCTTTTCATCCTTGTGTGGCATATTCAAAATTTTCATTTTGGTAGAAAGAAATCTGCTCCATCCATCTTGGCACAATGCAGCTGCTGATGGATTTTCTATTTACCTAACCCTGAAGAAATATTCCTGCTAAACTGCTGTTTCCACTCCTCTCATCACAATCTACATTTCAGAATAGCAGAGCACTGGGAGGTGTCAAGCATTTATAATTTTACTTCGGTGAAGGTAACAGATGCTTGATACTTCTCAAATCATGAACCAACATCTGGTTCTCTAGCTCCTGAAACACTGATACTGTCCACTGTAACTTGGGTTCATTTTTAAATCATAGATTTGATTGTCAATTGCCAGAGTTAATGTAGTCATGCCAATCATTCCACATGTGCAAGAGAGAACTACATGCAAAGAATAGGGCAATCATTTCTCATGATTGCATTGAGTATTCTGTGAAGAAAGAGCAAAGCCATATTTATAGAACAGATTTTATATACAAGTCAGAAAAGTACTTTTCAAATAGTATAGGCCTGTGCTTCATGTCCAACTTTCCTACCAACTGCGATAAACTCTTGTGGTAAGATTTGTTTAGCCTTTTCTCCAAGTCCAAGGCTCTAGATAACCAGCTAAGTATTTGTTTATCAACAAAACAGAAGAAAACACCTCTGGAAATAAATATTTAGTTTATTTAGCCAGTAAAAATTAATTGGAAAATATCCAGATTGTTTTTTTGTTTTTTTTTTTTTTTACTTAAGTGATTAAATTTCAATAAGTATTGGTGTATATGAATGAGGTGAAAATCTGAAAAGAGGTTTCTAGATAAAGCTATTATTCTCACGTTCATATATGGCTGTGCATTTCTGTGCCTAGAGATTACATGGTGTTATGGACAAGGCTACATACACTTCAAATGCTCTTCTCTGGGGTCTATAGTGTTTCTGATCAGTAATTTCTAGACAGAAATGCAGAGCTGTACTGACATTTCAGCAAGGATAAGACCTGCTGCATAGATGTTGTCCGAGTGATCTATGTTTGCACAACAGTTCGGCAACCTCCTGCATGGGCTGGCTATCCAAGAAGCGGAGCCTGTGAGTCCTCCCATGTCTGAAGGGACACTGAACACATTGCAGGTGCACAGAATTGTGCAACGTTTTCTAATTCCACAAAGTTTCAGGCAGAAAAATTATGCAACTGAGAAAATGATGATGTATGGTAGCCACAAAAACCGCTGGACTTTGCAAAGCAGAAATGAGATGCAGAAGACAGAGGCTAACTTAAATGTGTTGTACGATGTTGCAAATGAAAAATAATTCCATTAAAAGCTGAGCATGACAGGTGATGATGACAGTGCGTCAATGCCAAGCTCTCCAAAAGTTCACAGCTCTCTATTTGTTGTATTTTTGAAGGATTTTGATCCTGAGAGATCTTCATCACTTATAAATGAACCAGTCATTAGTAGTCTTTTATGTATCCCCAGAGAGCTATCACAGTCCTCATTAACCACTATATCTAAACAACTGAAATCTCCTGTTCCAAAGGCATGTATTTTCAAGTCTGAATCCTTACCCATTACCATGTTCTATCTTACAGAAGTAGAAAAAAGCCTGAAAAAAATAGGATAAAACATGAGTATTACAGCATTATCTCAGTTAGTTTGGGATGTGTACAAACTAGATATACAAAAAAATACAGTNCGAGTGGGAGGTGTCCCTGCCTATGGCAGGTGGTTGGAACTAGATGATCCTTGAGGTCCCTTCCAACCTTACCATTCTATGATTCTATGATTCTATACATTGAACTTTAATAGTTCAGTCTAAAAGAGTTCTTCAAGAAAATGAAGAGAAAGTAAAGGACAGTGACCAATATTGAACCAATAGAACTAATTTCTATTCCCAATAATTGCTGGTGATCCAGTTTATATCATTCATTTGTTAGTTGTGATTATGATCATTTAGGTCCGAAAATAAACCTGTAATAAGGAAGTTTTTATGTAATACCAATGTATAAAATTATCAAAGCATATCAATAGAAGCAGCTATATTGGTTCTTTTTTTCAAGAGAGAAAAAAGAATCTAGAAATGAATTGTCACCTAATTCACAGCTTTCGCTCTGTCCTTTGTATAGTTCTTTGTGTTAAGACTGTGAAAAAGCACTGTTATGTATTTAATGAAGTAATTTTGTTTCTCTCAGTCTTACTACTGTCTTTTATTTTAGCTAGAAATGTAAGCCATGTCCATATCAGATTACAGAAAAGGTCCATCTTGCTGAGTCCAGTCTGTGACAGTGGCCAGTAGCTGCTTTTGATAGAAAAGTATAAAATCAGGATGAGGATTCAAAGACACTTTCCCTCATCCACCCTATCAGTTTCCAGCAAAACCATAATGGGTTATTTTGTACTCATCTTTTCACCCAATTTTTTCCCTTCCTGGTAACTTGAAGGATTTTATGAAGCACTATAACTACACAATCACTGTCCTCTTTTATGGGCACAGACAACATTTCCCCCCACTCCCCTCTTTTATTACATTTATAGTCTTTGCCTGCCAAGATACTTTTATGGCGGTGGGAATGATTGCCTCACTCTTGATAAAGTCTGGAGTATCCCTTGGTGCTTCATATAACTTGTCACAATATTCTTAACAACAGCTCGTCGTGTATTCTTGAGCGACCGACGCTTGCTACCAACTCCCCTGATGTGCTTTCTGACACTTAAAAAATATTCTGCTTTACAGCATCTCCCACACAGAGCAGTGCACCAGCTTTTTCCAAAGTCTGCTCTTGGTTTCTTCACTTATTTTAACTCCTGGGCTTTTGCCTTTGGAGACAATGAAAATTTATACATTTGCTTTGCACAGTAACTACACAAACAATTTGAAGTAAAACATTTCCTTTCCTGCATTTTTGCTGAGAGTGCTGAGTGTGTTCTTGCAAGGGGTGTATCTCCCACAGGTTTGGTTTTTTTTGTTTTTTAATGTAACTGGAAACCAGTCATGCTTACCTGTAAGTGTCTTGTGGAGAGCAGCTTGCATTGTTAGAAGCTCTCAGCTTTCCATTCAGCTTAGCCTTGCTGCCTTGTTCATCTGCATTTTCAGCTCAAAGAAGATTACATACGTACTTTCTGTGCTGAAATGTGTGACCTAAAGGGAATAAAAGACCAAGCAATAGTATAGATTTGGTTCTTCTTCAGAGTTCTAAATGGGAACGAATTATTGAAGATACTGTTAGGGCTCGTTGCTGAATCATCAAACTATTTTGCAGTGGTAATTGAGACAGCATACAAATACTGCATAGATATCTCTTCAGGCCCTCTTCAAAGAGCAGTTATATTCCATTAAAGTGCTTTTCTTGTACAGGTTAATCTCTCAGTATAAAAGTGGAAAATACAGCAACAAAACAAGATGATATTTTCACTACTCCATAAACCTCTCTTTCCTTGCCTGTAAATAAATGATTCCCAGAGGCATCCCCTCCAGGAGTTCTGAAAACGCAAAAGGGTAAGTAAAGGAATTAAAAAAGATCACAGCCTGTTCCAACACATTCATAGTATTTATTAAAAACAAACAAAACACCAAACAAACCGGTATGTCAAAGGCTGCCCTGCTTTATGTCGCATGGAGCCTCACCTGCTATACAAGTCAAATCAGATTTGGACCCAATCTGACTGTCGGAATACAATCCTTATACTCATATTGATCCAGACTAAGGTGAAAACAACCTCCCAGTTGATATGAAGCAGAAAAGCTTGGGTTTTTTTTTTTAAAATGTGAACTTTAAATCAGGCTTGATGATCAAGACAAATCCAAAGTGTTGAAAGGAGTACAACAAGCTGCAATATCACCTCTTGTAATTTCTCATACATCACTCACTTTCCTACTTATCTTGTCCCCTGATTTTTTTTTTTTAGTATCAGAAGTATATCTACAACAACTGAACAGCACCTGATATATTTTGGATACTCTGGTAGTGTAACTACCAGTGACAAAAATACATTCCCACTGCAGCTGCACGCAGGGAAGTATTTCAACACTTACTGCTGGACTGATGTCACATTGTAGGTTAAAAAAAATACAAGTGTCTGTCCTAAGGGAAGTGAAGTCCAGTAGTGTAATGGCTAGATTCCAGTGCCAGTGGAACTTAGATAAACAACATTAATTTATATTGTATTTCATTATATACTATCTGCCATTCTGGACTGACACTTTTGTCCTTCTCTTCCTATCCCAAACCCTTGTATTATGGCATCACATGTTTTGCCAGACAATTGCTTCTTGCACAAACATTGGTCACATTTTCTTCTTGGGCCTTTTATTTCCTCTAAAAAAGGGTGTTTAAAAGAGTTCATACAATGTTTTGGGATCTTTGGGGGATGGAAGGCACTATATAAATCTAAGTTATTACTATTAAAAGAACACTGAGTGAGTTGTCTAGAGGCAACTCCAGTATATGGTTTGGCTTTTTATTGATAAATCATAGAAACCTGCATTACAGGTCTGCTTTACTGTATATGAAACAAGTGTTGGATGACACTTTGTATTTCACCAGCTGCTTTCCTGCAATTTCTCAAAGAAAGTAACACAATATATGGCCTACCTGCTGTGAGAACATCTGAAAAACCACAGACACTAAAAAGCCTTTGAGTGAAGTTTTTCCAGAGAGTCTTTTGTTGATAGGCTCTACAGCCTTCACTCAGCTTTCAGAGAGTACCTCTAGTTTTCCATGGAAAAGAACTTTGCTTATATCACTGTTCATTTTTTTTATGTGCATGGAATTTGATCAGAATGTATTTTATTAAAATATTATTTTTTTCCTTCTGTTTTAGGTGTCTGTTTTAAAAAATCTATTGAGGTCTGCACAAGAGATCAGTCAGCTCATTATTACCTCACTGCTAGCAAGTACAAATTTAGCTCCTGCAAGAGTCTTAACAAAGGACTAATCTTGTATCCTTCACTTGTGTGAGTAAATTGTCAGATGTTTGTGGAACTATTTACAAGAGCATTGCTTTCTGCTTTCATCAGGACTTCAAGGCCTGATTGAAGCATGGTCAATATCCATGTCTATCTTCCAATTATATCTTTATTCCAGATGTTGATTTAAAAAGTAACATTGTCTTTGAAGCGCATGAAAGAGCTTTATAAGCATTAATTCCTGCAGTGACGTGGAAGGGGGCTACAGCCATCCTACAGGCATGTCAGCCAAGTCAGAGCAAGGTCAGGTGTTTCATCTGACACATCAGCAGCAGTGACCAAGCCACATTTTCCACAATCCACACAATTCCCATTGTTAGATTCTACTCGTTTCACTACAAGCACTCTGTGCCTTTGATTTATACCCAATTCCTTCAGACCTACAAAGCAGCCACTAATTGTACTCTACACACACAGCGGAATGGGATCTTAAGGGATAGCTTTTTAGTAACTCTGATGACACCTTTCTAGTTAGAGCAGTGTAGCAATATCCTATTTAGGATTGCTTTGTTTAATTATTTAAGAGCCATTATGGTAACTGGATATATTCCAACTGTAATTTATTAACTCATACACTTGAATTATCCAAGTCTCTACATCCACTTCACAGAATTATAGAGGAACTAGAATAAGGTAATTGTATCAAAATGTTACAGAATATTCCCTCTGCTGAGAAGTACAGAGCTCTTCTATCTCTCACAGCAAAGGGGTTTATAACTTTTTCCAAACTATGCAATAAGACCATAAGAAGCATTTTAAACCAGCATCAGAAGTTCATAGCCAGTGTTAAGAAAACATGTGCATTTTATATCTAAATATATGCACATATATATAAAAATATTTACATGTACAGACGCATTCATAGATACGACTTCATTGTAATGCTACATTAATTCGCCTTTTTGTGTAAAAATTATTCTGCATCCCTCTGTTCATTCCTTTCTCTGCTATTATGAATACGCTTCTTCACACCCTGATTCTTGTCTTTTTCTGCTTTTGTGCTTTCTTGTTGTCTCCTTGTCTTGTCTAAGCAGGCTGCCATGTTAAATGATTCCTTTCTCACTGGAAATATTACCCATTCCCCTGAATTTCTCTCACTATCCTTTGCACACACTACCCATCTGCCTCCTGACAGCGTGCATGAGACACTCCTTCCTCTGGAAAATGACAGCTCTGGGAGCAGCACCTTGAAAGAAGTTCTTCCTTGCTCCGACATTGTGTCTGTTCTTGCTATCAGCAGCTAGATTCTCTTCTTGCCTGTCAGGCACTTTTGCACATCTCAGAGCTGTCATTTGCAAGCAGAATAGAGAAACATGGAGCAGAGAGGAAGGAAAAAGGTCTAGACTAAATCATGTGAGCAATCAGCTCCCTGAAACCCATAGCAAGCACTCAGACCCTCTCAGTGCCATAAATTAATTTGGAACTGCTTAGAAAGGAAAACTTGTAGCACTCGAGATTCTTACTTACAGCAGCCTCTTGGACAGAATATTGCTCTAGTTACAGCATGCATCTTTCTTAACCTAAGATGCTTACCAGAATTCTGTTGCACTCCAGACAATATGTCATAAACATCACGAACCGCCAAGGCCATTATAGGTCCTCTATTCTGGGCTGCCACATCCCTGCTGTTCAAATACACTAGCAAAGGACAGAAAACTGATAACAGTAATGCTGCCAAGCTTTTGAGCCAGGAGAGGAAGAAGATTTTAACCAAAGCCTGCCTTGGAGGCTCAGATGTTCCAAAGCAAAAAGAAGGAAAACTTGTAATTTACATTTATCTGGACTGATGACTCTGGGGAAAAAAAAAAAAAAAAAAAAAAAAAGAGCAATTTGCTCTAAACTAGAAGCTTGTCAAAAAATAGTTAGACAGTCTTGCCTGAGAAAGGTTATAAGGAGAATCAGAAGTATTTTCTGCACAAACAGAATTGTGTAATTGGTAATGCACAACAGTTCTCTCACACTTAACCTTTATAGGCTACCAAAGCAGTGTCAAAATTGTCCTTCCAGCATATGTCTGTAAGTGAAAGCTTTTAATACCCTCCTCTCATCTCCCTCAAAGCCACGTTATCAGGAGCACAGAAAGATTTAACCACTTACTAAACAGCACTATCTTGTCAGGCAATATGTTCTTTTCTGCAGGGCACTAACAGATTGAAGGTGCAAGACAGACAAAATGTCTAACCAAGTTGCTGCATGACAAGGGTTTCTTTTTTCCCAAGGAACTCAACTAGCTAGGACATCTCATGGAGTACAACACAAAACAATCCTATGGCACCAAACATGGCAATGGGAAAATCACAGAAATACTGATGTAGGAAGAAACCTGAGGACGTGAGATTTGTAACTTCTTTTTTTTTTTTTGTTTTTTTGTTTTTTTGTTTTTTGTTGTAAATATTGTTCCTACATTAAATGAAAACTTCAAATCTAATTGTTTTAATTGTCTGGCTCATGATGAACTTGTCTCTCCCTTCCTCTTCTAGTGCAAAGTGGAGTTGGAAAAAACAACTCTTGGTGTCATGTTGTATACCACCATGGCACACAGCAATCTGGACAGAGAAAGTAGCTGAAAATCAGGTCTTGTGGCACGCACACATGGAATAAATATCATTACATAACTATGGGTATTTAACACTGTAAGAATCTGTCATTGGTGGTTGCTCCAGTGAAAGAAAATGCACAAAGAGTTCTCTGGCAATATTAAGACAGCTTTATTGCACAGTATAGGGGCATACACACATACTGACACAGAGAGGTCAGAATGAGCCTGCATCTAGCTTCCCTACCTGATAGCTTCAGCACAGTGACACCTGCTCTGTTCATGGAGACAAAACAGTGCAAACACCTACATTTCTGTGCTGGTAGCTTTCATCTTTCACTGAGACTGCTTCTCATTTAGATGCACACTAGCTTACATTCCGTCCCTGTCTCTAATATGTAAACCCATGATTACCAGTTGATGTATAGTTGTGAGTCATATATAAAAAAGTCAGCAGTCCTACTGTTTCTGAGACACACTGACCAACCTTCAACATCTCTACTTGCTTCTGCAGATCTCTTCTAATTAGAGGATACAAAGGCTTAGCTTGTTTGTTTTTCAACTTTTGGACAGAATTCTACTTGGAAAAAGATGTGGCTAAGAAGTCATGGATGCTTGAGTATTGGGTTTCCATGCTTAAAATAGTTACCTAAAATCAGTAACTCTTTAAAAACATAAGTCTTCCTCTATACACAGTGGCTATAGTCTGACAAGGAAATTTGCAAGCTGTTGCATATTCAATCATTTAAGCTCTTCCTCTTCCTTCCCACATTTCGTATGAAGGGTAATGGCTAGCAGACACTTCTGTATGACCCTTTGTAAATGGTCACATTTCTCATCCAATGTGTGCCTCTGAGACAAACTTTCAGAAATACTAATTTTGGTTTTAAAATCCAAGATCTCACTCTCCAGGAGTCACAAAGAAACTTCCCCTACATACTAAGCATACCCTGTGCATGCTCTTAACCACATGTCATCCCATATACAGATGTATGGCTACAATTTGATCACATTGTAAGATTTTCGGCTACCTACTAAGTAGCTGAAGTGTTAAAAAAAGAAGCAAGCTATAAATGTGACAGTGGGAGCTGCTGGTGTGAGTGCCCAAAACTTTAGAAAGGATGACCCTTCTAACAGCTTTTGAAGAGCTAGTCATCTCTCTGAGGTCTGAGCAATTCTGTAGTCTTTGTGAAGACAGGTCAAGTGGACCTGGGTGTTCTTGGAAGGTCACAATCAGCACAGAAAAAAGCTAATGCATATAATTAAGCTGAAGGATACAGACTCATAATTTCTGCAAAATCATGAGAAGTTGGTAGCAGATTGCTCAGTATGCTGAAAAAAGAAATTGCTCTGGTCACACATTTAACTTAAGGAATATAATGCTTTGTGTATCTTCCTAAATAATCTTGCCAAGCCAGAGTAAGAAAACAGCTGACAGCATGTTTGGGCTTTCAGTATGAGTCTCAATTACTGCAGCTGTAGCAGAATCATATGAAAAAGTCAGGAAAAAAAAACCATCCTGTAAATGCACACATGGATGAAACTGTCCTATTGCATACAGAAAGACTGCACTTACTCGTGTGTGTTTTGCATTCAAAATACAAAAGAAACAACATGGTTTATTTCAGCCAAAAAAAAAAAAAAGTTAAGAGGTTTAAAGTGTAAAGGCATCAAGAGTGAATGACGGAGGAAGCCACCGGGAGGCAGCATCGTCACTCAGCAAGTACCTAATCAGAGGCTGCCCTGCTGCTGCAGACGCCGGTCCACATCTCCGAAGCACAGCCGAACAGCGTCTTGTGCAGGTCAACTCCCAAGCAACAGCATCAACGTACAGCAAACACAGCACCTATAGATATTTAGAAGCTGATGTGTTTGTACCAACCTTGAATAGTATTGGAACTAATTGCAAAAAAAAAGAGATGTGCAAGTTTTACCAGTTACTCAAGACTAAGGTAGTTTATGTTTGGGTTTTTTAGGATATATCATCATCTATCCTTACCTTAACTACAGTGGCAGAATGAAGAAGAGGGTTATAATGGACAGACCAAAAGTTTATGTGCTCATCAAAGAGTTCCTTTGTAAATTAGAAATTAAGGATTGTCTATAGAGTGAATACTCATCTTTCAAAACTGTGATTTGCTATACAAAAGAAGAAACTGTAAGCAGTGATTTAATATGAGTCTCCTCTCAGTTGTTAAAATCTTTAAATTTGTGGGTTTTTATTTTTCCACTGTATCAACCCCCTTGATTATAATCTCCAAAGAAGAAACAAAAGCTATGTGGCACAGATGATTCACTTTCAAGGGTTTTTTTGTTAGGTGTTTTTTTTTTGTTTGGTTGGTTTTTTTGTTGTAATTAACAACTATTTTGTAACTTGAAGACTTTTGCAGGTCTTTTTCACCTCTGCACTCACAGAACCATAGAACCATGAAATGTTGGTGGTTGCAAAGGACCTTCAGAGATCATCTAGTACAACCTCCCTGATAGAGATGGATAACCTAGACCAAATTGCACAGGAATGTGTCCAGGCAGTTTTTGAAAGTCTCCAGAGGAGACTCCACAACCTCTCTGGGCAGCTTTTTCCAGTGCTCTGAATCACCTCAGAGGAAATAATTTTTTCATATGTTTAGATGTAACTGCTTGTGTTGTAGTTTGTGTCCATTGCCCCTTATCCTATCACTGGGCACCAGTGAAGAGTCTGGCCCCACCCCCTTGACACCCACCTTTTAGATATTTATAAGCATCGATAAGATCCCCAGCCATATTCCATGACTCCATAAAAAATTTTTACTATCATTTGTATACTACCACAGTCAGAGGCTTTACTTAATATTCTTGTCTTATGCATTTCTTATATTGTTAAAAAGCTGCTATAAACTTGGAAAAAAACATGGAATTACTCAACATTTTTGTTATGAAAATAGCATATGAAAAATGCTATTTCAAATAATGATCTCTATTGGTCCAATTTAATTCCTGAAGTTGATCATAACACTTTCCCTTTCTCCTGTTCCCTGCAATATTTCATACACAGGATGTTTGCCCTTTTTAACCTGAAGATAGAAACACAGACACCTCTAATTCTTTATAAATGTGATATCCTCTCCTTTGAGTGTCCAAAGACAATTAACGCATAAAAAATGTTGGTAACATGAAGTAAACACTTAAAATTCAAATAATCCAAAGTAAGCAATTTAAAGGCACACTACACATTCAATTATTTAGCTTGCTATACAGAATATATTGAGAAACACAAAACATATCTCAATTGAAACCCCTCTTTAATGCAGAGGTTTTAATGTTAAAGTGAATCAAGTGGGTTAATCTGTGGGAATATCAGGTGTCACCTGGAAGTTCTGTCTGTGCCAAGAGTGTGTGCTCAGGCAGATGGAAACATGTGGCTTTAATTTTGTTTTCACTCAAAGCTAGCAAAATGCAAATCAGCTCCAGGTTTGATAGCTCTGTTCCTTGGAGAGGGTGTCACCTGAGATGATAGATAGGAGCAGAAACCTGAGCCAATGACATTAAATAGTTCTGCCTTTACACCTGGCTTGCACTCCGCTGTGCTGCAGTGTAGGCAGACTTAGCCAGGCCAGATCACACAGAAAGACAGTTTGGGGTACAGGGTGCTAGCTGAAATCTATTCCACTGCTCTGTCATAACTTGCCTTTTGATAATTTTCTGTGCTTTGGATCTTCATCTATAAAATACTAGCTCTGTAATTATCACAGTATTGTACACATAAATCAATTTATGACTATCATGCACTTTGCTACTGTTGCAATGAGGCTCATATAAAATACTTCAGACAGGTTCTTACAGATACCTTCTATGAAAATGCATCACATTGGACAGATAAAGTTTATATGCCTGAGGCACGAGACACCCAGCAGCTTCAGGACAATGACAAAAATCTGTTCATTTGATGCATTTATTTATTGCTTGTTGCTGGAGAAAGGGAACAAAGGGCAATTATTTAGTTATATTCCAGACAGCGAAAGAAAAAATGAAAAATTCAGCTAATATTCTGGCTGCTTGCTTCTACTTTTATTAAAAATAACTTGTGAAATGATGAAGTCAAGTTAGATGTGGGATTCAGACTGACTTGCGAGTCATACAGTCAGTGGTTACAAAGCAGATCTGCCTGCCACTGCTTACAGCCTAGAGGAGAAATGCTGAATCCCAAAGAGTCCACTCAGGAACTTGGGATGACATGGGTGTGTGTTTTCACTCCTATTAATGAGAGTTAATAGTATTAGAGAAAGTTCATTTTTAAAGGTTGCCATTTCCAACCTTCATGTCAGATGTAATCTGTAGGTAGGAAATAGCTTCATTTATGTTATTAAACAACTTAGATGTTCACTTAGCCTTAGACTTCTGGGGTTATGGGCAACCAGGACAGGTTTCTTGAAGCATTTGGAATCAGCAGCTCATGAGAGAACACACAACAGATTGTATTTTCAGTGCTGTTCCTACAAACTAAGCCATTCAGGGGAGACAGTTTCAGAGAAATCCGAAATTTGACCAAACGAAACTCTACTATCTTCATTACTAGGAAGATAAATTTGCGCAGGCTGAGAATGCTTAGTGAACTTTTTCTGTTGCTTTGTTTTATTTTTGTTTTCTTTTTTTTCCTTTGTCTTGAAGAGCAATATTGTTTCCAGAAGTTACTGGGTGTGGAGAATCATAGAATGGTAAGGTTGGAAGGGACCTCAAGGATCATCTAGTTCCAACCCCCTGCCATAGGCAGGGACACCTCCCACTCGTACAGGTCACTCAAGGCCTCCTCCAACCTGGCCTTCAACACCTCCAGGGAGGAAGCAGCTACAACCTCCCTGGGCAACCTGTGCCAGTGCCTCACCACCCTCACTGGAAAGAACTTCCTCCTAACATCCAGTCTAAATCTCCCCTCTGCCAGTTTAAACCCATTGCCCCTTGTCCTGTCATTGCAAGACCTTGTCAATAGTCCCTCCCCAGCCTTCCTGTAGGCCTCCTTCAGATACTGGAAGGCTACTATAAGGTCTCCTCGAAGCCTTCTCTTCTCCAGGCTGAAGAGCCCCAACTCTCTCAGTCTGTCCTCATAGGAGAGCTGCTGCAGCCCTCTGATCATCTTTGTGGCCCTCCTCTGGACCCGCTCCAACACTTCCATGTCCTTCCTGTGCTGGGGGCTCCAGAACTGCACACAGTACTCCAGATGGTGTCTGACGAGAGCAGTTGATTGGTTGAGAATTACAATTATCTTGTAGCTGTACAGTAATCATAATTAATAACTCATATTCTGTACTAAGCCATGACCTGGTAGAAGGTCTTTAATTAATAATTAATTGTACTTCACATTTTGGATGTACGTATTTCTAGAAATGTTAATGACAACATTGGTCCTGATCTGCTTAAGTGCTAACATTAGTCTAATTTAATTTACAGCAAAATTTTGTTTCTGATTTGCACCAATGAAAAAAAAAAAAGTGAAAATTACCTTAAATCTCACTAAAGCTTTGCTTGCACCAAGGCACAGAAATAGACTTTTTTTCCATACAAAAAGGAGGATGAGAAAATACGCACTTATTTTTACTGTCTGAAAGTTGCTGTCCATTTCTTCCACCCTGCAGTAGCTGTAGAGATAAAAGGTAGGGCAGGAAGACTTTTGTTTCAAAATGTGCTCTTTGGAGAGTTATTAGATCTATATGTTTTTTTATAGAAACCGACAAAACAGAAACAATGGTGAAAACTTGAATGCATAAACAAACCATGTACCTAGTTATGTGCTATAAATCAAGTAGATGAACATTTTTAACTGGAGAGAGGCAACACAAGAACAACAAAGAAATGTAGCCGTTTCTAAACTCCAATGTGATGATATTCTGTTGTTCTAGAGACACTAGAAATGTACATATTCATAGAGGCTTATAGATCTTTACTTCTCAAAGGGAATTGATAAATGGGCGAAGGCATCCCAAGGGGTTCTCTTAGTTTACCAAAACCAGAAATACTTCAGTACATTGCTTTTTCCTGATGTCTTCCCTCAAATAAAATGAATTATGTACACACAGATTGTTCATTCAGTTTGCTTGCTGTGGAAGTTGTGTTGTAATAAACAGCGCTCTGAGGATTTCTCTGTAAACGCCTTTCCTGTCTATGAATGTGGTTTTATCAATACAAACACTTATCTCAACCCCAACATTTTATTCTGCCCCACCCCCTGAAAAAAAAACCAAACAAAAACATTATTAATTTGGAGATGCTAAAATATGTCGTAAGTTGCTGTCTCTCTACATGTTTCTATCTGCAGAACAAATGGAATAGGAAAGTTTACATCCCTGCAGGTTCAATTTTGATATTTTTTTCATTCTTTATATAATTAGAAAATGGACTGACTAGGTGTTGAAGTTAATGTTATAACTAAATTAGCTGTAGGGTTTAGGAATAGTCATGCACAATTAAAAAGTGTATATAAAAAACAACCTAAGGATATCTTAATGTTAACTCCATTCTGTATACAAATATGGCTGGGGGTTTTTTTCTTCTTTTTTTTTTTTTTCCTTCCCTTTTCTTTAATTCATTCAAGCAGGTGCAGTTCTGCCTTCTTTCCCTAAGAGATCAAAGCAAGAGTTCTGTCAGCATCCATAAAATACACAAAGCAATGTCTAAGAGTCTCTGCACTCAGTCTGGAAGATGTCTTTTGAGAACACTGTGGGGACGTACTTAAAAGGACAAATGCTGCCAAAATGCACTTGTAGCTTCTTTATCAAAACCCATCTGCAGCAGCATTTATCATTATTGTCCAGTAGTTGCAATACTGACCCAGAAACAGTTGAGAACTAACTTGCATGCCTTGGGAAGATTATCCTCTCTCAGAAAGCTGCTCTAGTCAGTTAGGAGTTCACTCTCTCACATCCATTCTCCTTCCTCTTTATGAATCTCTCCTCTTTTTCCACATAGGGGAACATTTTGAATGTACCTACAGGCTACTGTGTTTTGCATTCAATAGTCAAAAAAAAAAAGAAAAAAAAGTCTTGCAGGCAGGTTGAAACTCCAGGACTCCACACTCTTAAATCAAGGCATTAGGCACTTGTGTAAATGCATTTTTAATTAAGTGTTAAAACCAGCAGGTTACTTTGTACAAGGAGGGCATCACAATATTTTTAGCACAGGATTCTTTCCATTCTTTCAGAGTAAGTGTCTGCCTTTGTGAACTGGTTTTGATCTGGACTCCTAGAAACTTTGCAGAACTGCCTGTGGTGTCTAAATTGCAGAGGACAAAAACAATGGACTTCTTCAGAATTCTCTCATGCTCAGAAATTACTGCTGGTAACTGCTGAGGTACTAGCAATGCCCTAATGAATCTGAGGGTCTTTGGATTGTATCCTCAAGGAAACTAGTTCTCCCCACAGCACTGCAGAGATGCATATGGTAGGCACTGACTTCTGTTTCTGGGGATGAGGCACCTGAGAAATAATAATTTTTTAAAAATTACTGCAGCTCTTTAGCCATCTGTCTTTAGCACTGGTGTGAGAAAACTGTATTCTAAGCTGCTAGTACTGAAGGAGTCCTACTTCATTGAAGTACTGCCATAGAAAATGGCTAAGCAGAGAAGCTGTTCTTGCAGGATGTCTTTGCTCACAGAAGCGATTACAGCACTCCACAGACTTACACAATCACGACAAAGTGAGAAGATGCAGAGGGCTCATTTTGGCTACAGTTTCTGCAGCTTCCTGTCTCCATTATAAATGTGCTTATTAGAGGCCATCATAAGAGGTCTGCACATATGCTTGAAGTTAAACACCTGCACAACCTTTGACACGTGGGGTCATAGCTATTACCAGTTATGCTGGTACTCATTTTCATCTGCTCTCATGCTACCTTGTTTTCTGTATTTTTTAGCCATTACCAAAGCACCATAATGTCATTAAACATTGTCAGGACATGAAAAGCTTTGTGAAGAACTTCAATTCCTACATATAAAATATATGAAACACTAACTAATAAAGCAACCGAGGAGCAAGCATTTACATTCTTAAAACATTTTTTACAATCATTACCCTTACAGAGCAGACCTGGTGTGTGAAATCAAATCAGATCATGACAGATTTTGATGGGGTTAACATCAATGAAACGGAATGCAGCCACTGGTTACCTCTCAGTCATTTACAAAAGAATAAATACAGTGTGAAGTCAGTATTAGTTTTCTTAACTGGGATGAGAAATCCTAAGCATTCCAAATATTTTTGTCTGTCAAAGAAGTGACTTTCCATAAGATAGATCATGGGAAAAATAAAGAGAAAATGTTCAAGAATGGGAAGGGCTCAAAACAGTATCTGTGCTACTTGAGATTCCCCAAGGTGCCATTTATTTAGGGAGAGGTGGAACAGTAGAAGGTCTCTAGGTTTATATCGTGCACCTACAATTGCAGCTGGAGTGCGTGCAAAATCAAGTTTAGAAATCACTGGTTGGGATTAAATATCCATTGGTAGTTCAGATTGATAGCAAAAATAGTTCACTAAGAATTTCTAAAAGAATGTCACACAGTTCTGGTGACTCTATTTCTAAAATGTAAGAGATGGACTTTCTTTCACAAACTAAACAGTAAGTCTAGTTTTTTTACAAAACTGTATGTCATTCAGATTTCAGGAACTAAATTCACCATCAGTACCACAACACGTACCTGCAGCATCATTATACCATCAGCTTGCAGGAAACTCTTGACTTCTACGGTGTATTAAAACTATTGATTATGTCACATAGATTACAGAGGGGTATAAGCAAAAGCTGTATCACCCCTTTGAATATTGAAGTAATGTAATAAAACTCAGGATTTCAACTACTACTATAAAACCCCCCCAAACCTATCTTAACAGATTTCAGCAGATGATTTATTGCCTGTTGCTCACAGACTCTATTATGAAGCAAATAATGAAACCCAAACCAAACTGCCCTGCATTATGTTCATAAAAAAGCATCTGTCTTCTTTACAGAAAGAAATCAAAATACAGGTTCTAAAATCACCAGATAACCTAGACCAAATGTACCACAAACAAGGTTATGGACCCTTATTATACCCTAACACTCTCTTGCTAGTGCTGTGTTGTCTTTGGTTGTATGATGGTCTTGGTAATGGTCTTATCAAACACTACCAGTTCTTCATTCCCTTTTCCCAGTGTGTTAATAAGGCTTAATTACCAAAATAACCACTTGCCAAAGAACCACAATTCCAAGACTATTTTGCAAGGCAGTTATTTTTCAATAGCTCTCAAGGCCCATATAATGGCAAACTTTCTTCTTGAACCTTTCTCAGGGATTGGATTTTAACATCCATCCTATATAGCAGCGTGTAGCAATCTAACTAAAATCCCTAAGCATTAACACTTTAATTATGAAGATTTTATCAGAATTTATTTTTCAAAAGGCCATATCTTTTATGTTAACCTTTTGCAAGTGCCTTCCTCTGGCCTTTGTATTTAGCAAGATGTAGAGGATCATTAGTCTGCAGTAATTTTGTTGTAGTAGATATTAAATAAAAAATAGACTAGCCATTAACCTTTTCAGCTAAAAAATGGGTTAATTGGGAGACAGTATTACCATTACTATTTTCATAACTGTTAAAGACTGGAACATGTTAGAAGAATGGAGTAGAAAACATGTGAACTCTTTCACATGAGATTTTTCTCATTCCACATATAAATAGATATGGTGGTGTCAATTCAGCATCTTCTATGATCTCTGAATTAATTTGTAAAGGAATTCATACCATGGAAAACAGTAAATAGAGAAGTAAAGTTAGTTTTATATTTTATATTTAATGTAAGAAAGAGAAACTAGACACTTGTATAGAGATTAGATTCTAAAAGCATAACATCATTATGCACATTCTTTGGGGTGGCGAATATTAACAAACAAGACACAGTATGTATTAAGAGCAACCCACATAACCTGAACGGGTGGGATAAATGTTATATATACTGTCTTGCAGCTTTAGGGCAAAAGCTCAAGGCCTACAGTAAGCCCTGTTCTGGTGTACTTCCATCCCAGTAATGCTTTACATCAAAGAAGATGTCTGTAGGTATAAGAAAAGGTCATTGTTAGGTGCATTGTATGCAATTTTCTGGCAAGGCAGTTCAGCAGCTATTAGTGTCCTCTGGATTCTTTTTTTTTTTTTTTGGCAAACAGATTAGATGACCTTGTGGGGTCTGTTTCACTCTGTTTTCCTTCAGTTCTGTATCATGCAGCTCACTGCAAGACCATGTTGTCAATAATAAAAAAAAGCATGTTGATTTTTTTCCTGCATGTAGAGGACAGCAGTATCTGCCAAAACAATCTCATATACAGCTGCAGCTGACCATTGGCCCAGTGTGTTAAGGAAACCTGAATACTTGCATTTCCTTCCACGTGAGGAAAACAGCAAAGCTTTAACACTGCTGTAGCTGAATACCATAAATCTTGAAATGAAAGCATATGTTTCTTTCACACGTTCCCACTTTTATGCTTTAATTTGTCCCAGCTTACCTGAAGTGTTTTTGCTCAAATTAGATCTGTTACTAGTATAAAATTATAGCTGTTCTATTTCTGTGATATTAAAAAAATGAAATGGAAATGTATCTGGGTATACTTAGGATTGGCTATTTTTAGTAATGCTTCCTAATCTATTGCAAACTAATGCAATACAGAACATAAGAGAGCACGTTATTATCCTTATAGCTGTAATGTATGCCATCATGAATGTAAGAAAAAATAAAAAGATACAATAACGAATATTAAAAATCTAATTATTCGTGTCATTTGGAACACTGTATTTGTTTTATAATACAATCAAGAATATGGCATATTTGTGCAGCACATTCTGTTTACTGAGAAACAAATACAAAGTCAGATAATTTTAACTGCATATTGTACCATGGGAACAAAAGACCTGTAGTGAAACATCATAAAAAACAAAAATCACAGTAATGAATGAAAAAATCAGTAGCTGAGAAATTTACAGCTAGGGACCCATTTGTTCTTTAGGATTGTTACATTAATTTTCAGACCTGCTGCAGCAGCAAAGCTGAGATTTAGGATGAATGCGTCAATTACTAACTACTAATGCTAGAAAGACATCCTTAGCTTCTCAAGGTAATTTAAAAGACCCATTCATATCCTATTTTTCAGGCACTGCACTTTCACTTGAACTGTATAAGAGGTTAAGTCTTCAGAAGTCAATAAAACTTAACAGTTTCCTTCAGAAAACAGAAGTGGTTTCATTGGGAAGTATTATGTTCTAATTCTCCACTAATTAAAAAAACCCCAAACCATAAATTCTACCCAGAGGCCTGTGAATAAGACCTAGAATTGAGGTATTAGCTCATCGATATATTATTTTAAAGGAAATGTGTGCTTGGATACATTTTAAACCTTACTAAGCATTTCTTACCCAAGCTTACACTCATGCCTGTTCACTGCTGAAATAAGACAGTGCATCAATAAAATTCAAACTATTGATTTTTAGTAATTTGTTGTTGACAAAAATATATTCCTCAGTTTAAGCCACAGAACTTCATTAAGTCAATATCACAAATTATTAAGGAAAATGATTTGGTGAAGGAGGGAGACTACATTTAATTAAAATCTTTTAGCAGGAAAGCAAAGGTATATTTTTTATCTTACAACCACATTTCTTTTTACCATTCCCCAAAGCAACAGCTCTCTCAACTCTTCTTGCTCTGTTCTACACATTCTGTCTTGTTTCCACATCACACAGTCTCAAGCTGCACCAGGGGAAGTTTAGGCTTGAGGTGAGGAGAAAGTTCTTCACTGAGAGAGTCATTCACCACTGGAATGGGCTGCCCAGGGAGGTGGTGGAGTCACTGTCCCTGGAGGTGTTCAAGGCAGGTTTGGGCGGGGCACTTGGTGCCATGGTCTAGTCTTGAGGTCTGTGGTAGTGGGTGGGACTTGATGATCTTTGAGGTCTCTTCCAACCTTGGGGATACTGTGATACTACTGTGATACTCACAAATCTGAGAGAACTTGTAGAATTGCTCAAGTCTCAAAAGCCAATGCCCTAATATACAATGGCCAAATCTTACTTCCAGAGTGCTTCCCCCTGGGATTTATTAGCGCTCAGGTATTTAAAATATAACCAGATTTGATACTTTTGTATATTTATTTCTTTGTTTGTTTTAGCACAAAAATGTCAATACAGTCTTTGCAATTATAAGCTATCCTTCTGGTTTGTTTGTTTGTTTGTTTGTTTTTTCAACAGGGCAAGTAAAAATGTTTTTTGTCTTTTAAGCTGACATTTTCAAATTACCTAACCTCTTTAAAAACTCCTAAAACTGCATGCAGTAAAGGAGATTGTAAGACAGCTTACAAAATACCACACATAACTGTAGAAGTAGTATGAGGGTTTGTGACAACTGTTGTAATAACTCTCCCCTGATCACCATGTAATGTTACCTGATGCTGTGACCACTCAGCATTTAAACAATCAATGACATAAATATTGTTTTCCTCCTACAGAGAGATAATTAATTAGAGAGTGAATCTTGATACACAAATTTAAAGGATACTTCCATCCAGACTCTGTTTATCTCAAACAGAGAAACAAATCTATGGATCTATACTTCATATAATTATTATAGAACATATAATTATTACAACAGACTCAAGATGTAGTACCATAATGTAGAGCAAGCACTTTAAATTTCAGCTCATGCTTGACATAAAAGAAAATCTAGAAATTGAAACCTGGAAATGAAAACCTAGAAATGAAACCTGTTACTGAAATGGAAATTGCCTAACCTGTTTACTGTCTAAAGCAAGAAATGCTAAACCTGAAGATCTAATATTTAGTTTGCTTATTGAAAAATTAGACAAAGTTAAGTTTAAGTATGGAAACAGTTTATTTCAAAATATAAGACCAAACCACAAAGATCAGAAGTTCCATTAGAACTGAATTTAAACTTTCAAAGTGATGGAGTAAAAAAAAAATATTTTCTTGTGAGACAAAACTCATAAATACAGAAACTGGACAACTCTGCCTTGCCACCACAGGCACTCTCTTTTTCTATTACTAATAATTATCAATATACACAGAGCTGAAATATCTTTCAAAAAATATATTTGCTACCTGCTTTATATTACAAAATTATGCAGTGAGGTTCATATGTAAGACTGACATAAACATTTCAGTGTGGAGCTGGTATTGATAGGTGGCTTGAGAACACTGGCTTTAGAAAACAGAACTACTTTGTGTTTTAAGTGTAAATGACATTATTTGGAGCTACACATTAAAACAGTAGCCTTTTCAGCAGATGCCAGTGAGCTGAACAATTCTCTGATGGCAACTGTTTGATGATTCTGTTTCTGTCCCTTAACTCTCTGTATCACAAAAGATACCAAGAACATAGAATACTGAAAACATTTTGCACTGCTTGATCCTTCTGTTGCAGGACATATGCCTGGCAGAATGGGAGCACTTATAAAATCAATGTTTCACGTACCGTAAACTTTGAGCAGGAGCTGAGTCTTGCTGTCTTTCATGGCGAGCTCTTTCTCTTTCATCTACTGCCTGTAGAAGGTGCAGAAGGAGCATGCTCCCATTCCTAAAGAGAAGATGAATGAGTTAGAGTCCTTTAAGCTTTTTTATTTTTTCCCCCAGCACTTCCTTTGGGGCTCTCCTACAGCTGGTAGCTCATATTCTCAATTCAGATATGCAGGCTCTTGAGCATTGACCTAAAAGTGTCATTATGTTTGTGTGTACTTTGGTCTCATCAGAGTCTGAAAAGTTTTCATGAAGTATGTTCTGGCTCATCCTTATAGAAGTAGCGGGCCCAGGTGAGCCTCTGGACTAAAAAGCCTCATCTTCTAGAATTTTTTCTCCAAAAGAAAGATGGACATTTTACTGTTAACCCTCTTCCCCTTAAGATAAACTTAAGAAATAACCTCTTATGAGACTGCTTCATGATTACCGTCTGAGTTAACTCTGTTTAAAAGCAAATGCAATAAACCACCATTACTGAATGGCCTCTATTATGTAGTAACTTTGGTTATTACTATTTACCTGAGGATCTGAGCAGTCTGAACATTTTCTAATATATTATCAGAACAAAAGAAACTATCCACAGTCTTTGTGCAGAATAATGAAAGAAATGGACCGTGGCTAGATCAGAAAAGAAGTATTGCAGAAATAGTGTTACGCAGAAGATATTAATGCAGCAGATTTCTTTCGGGGTTAGAGTACATAATATTCTTTGCTTTGAAGAGCCACTCATTTTACTAGATAACAAAGAAAGAGATGGGTATTTTCAAAGCGTTAAACTCATACAAGCAGACAGCAAAACACAGATTATCACTCTGACTTGAGTTCTGTTTATTATTTTCTTAAGAAAATACCACCATCCAAAGACAAATGTTGTGAGACACATCAAGGTCTTACTGTGACAACTGACAAGTTATGGCTGATGAGGCCTTGGTAGTTAAGAAAGACAGTCTGTGAAAGACAAGCTTTTAGTGGGTTTGCTATAAGAGAAAAAAATCAGTAACAAACAATTTCTCACTGGAAAAAGCTGTTCTAAAGCAAAAGAGAACATTCATTAGCACACAGTGCAATGTGTTAAAGGAGATGTAACCGGGAAGAAGACAGGTATAGCAAAGGTAAGAGTGTACTGGATTTGGTATCACCCACATCCAGAGCAGCAAAAGAGCTATGTGGGAGGAACAGATGCATCAGGCTTTGTAACACATGTTGACTGCCCAGCACTAAAGAAGACAGTGAAGAAGTGCACTAAGCAAACCACATCTATAAGCAAATTACACAAGAAAATAGGAAAGCAAAGAACATACGGTTTTGCAAAAGCTCTTAGCAGAGGAATTTAGCAAGAGTACAACATTCCTTACAGCTACAGTACAGGATCAAGAAATGAGTGATAAAGAAATTATCCTATCCAAATCTGACATAAGAGAAAAAGAATATATCAAAAACGTCTTTTCACCATTAATAATATCAATAAGTTTTGCTTCATTAGAATTATATGAAGGGACTATTAGCAAACACTTAAAGGAAAATGTCAAAATCTAGATTTTTAATAAATTTGAAGCAATATTGGGGTAAAGAACTGCAAAATCATTACATATTATTTAAGACAAAATTAGAAAAGGGTCTTTTAATATCATGACATACTTCAGAGCAGAGAAAGTTTGTCATGGTGTCTACAGGTACATCATACTATCAAGGTGTATGTGCATGCAGCTCCAGGACTATGACCACATTGAAACTGCCAATAGCAAAATGCCTAAAGGAAAGTAAAAAAGCATACACAAATATGATGAAAAATGGTAGCTAACTCACTGCAATTTATTGCCTTAATTGCTGCACTAGAAACTAAAGAGACTGTTCTGTTCTTTTAAGACTTTAAAAGAATGATATGGTGGAATGCTAAAATTTACCTGCTACAGATGATGTAATATTTTTGCTCTGCAGGTGTCACAGATTCTATCTACTCTGTCATCTATGCGTATACCACGAGTTCTGGTTGGGCACAGTGCAGCCACCTACTTTTCACCTCTCTGGAAGATGGCAGTTCAAGAAAATGCTTTTTGTCATGTTGCACATGATATATTTAAGGAAGGTGCAATGGTATATTGGAAGGACTGTCTGAAATTAGCCATTGTTGATGTCATACTGAAATAACACCAAAAGATTGTGGCAAATGTCACAGGAAGAAGATACAAGGAGACAAAATAAAAAATTCAACTATATCTGATGGAAAATTGGTGTCAATAATTTTGGTTATGTCTAGGAACAGACAGGTATCTAACTTTCCAAAGTTAGTGCTTACAGCAAGTAAAAATATTTTCTTCTCACAAGAGCTGAAAAACATAATGAAGATGACTAAGACTGGCAAAAATCTAGAGCAAATGGAGAGGGAAAGATGAAAATGATATTGGGATCACCGTCTGAATGATGTCACAGATGATGCTTTCCATAACATGAATGACTTAGTAATCTACTTGTTCTACTGTAGTGTGTTGGCTCATTCAAAGAAACCCACTGTAGGCTGATAAGTAGCAAGAAGAAATTAAGGTGGCATCACATTAACGTAAAATTATGGTTATCAGAATAGAAGTTACTTGTGGATGCTATACTCTTTACAATACAAATGTACAACTTCAGTAAGTCTGTCATTTATTTATTTATTTATTTGTTTATACAGAATCTTCAACTTTGGACAGGACCTCTGGAGGTCATCTGGTCCAACTCTCCTGATCACGCAAGGCCACCTACAGCCAGCTGTCCAAGGCCATATCCAGATGGCTCCAGGGATTGATGACTCCATGCGTCCTTGGGCAATGTGTTAAAACCAGAACAGCAACCTGGGCTGGTGTTCAGCCACCCTCACAGAGTAAAACTGTTTCCTTATTCTCAGAGAAAACCTCCTGTGTTTCAGTTTGTGCTGCATTGCCTCCTCTCCTATCACTGTGCACCATCAAAAAGAGCCTGGCTCCATCTTTTTTACATCCTCCCTTCAGGTATTTCTATACATTACTAATCTTCTCCTGGATGAACAGTCCCATCTCTCTCAGCCTTTCCTCATAGAACAGATGCATCTTCATCATCTTCCTGACCCTTTGTTGAACTCCATCCAGTATGTCCATACCTCTCTTGTACTGGGGAATCCAGAACTGTGTCTCCTACTACAGACCAGGATACCATTAGACCTCTTTGCTGCAAGGGTGTGTTGCAGGCTTATGTTCAATCTGGCGTCCATCAACACCATCAAGTCCTTTTGTGACAACTTGGGTGGCCCCCAGCATGTACCACAGATTGGAGTTACTCTTACCTGGTTATAGGACTTTCCACTTCCATTTACTGAATTTCATGTGGATCCTATCAACCCATTCCTAATATTTAATACTACACAGCAAAGTATAAAACAGAAGAACTGGACGAACAGGTGTATGTGACACTATGGCATATTGTAGCAACTACAGATATGGTGGCAAAGAACTTACATACTCAAACCCCTTTTTTAAGCCGAGCACAAGATACTTTCACACTGCAAATCTTGTTTCTTTCAGAGATAATTGTACAGAAAGAGTGAATATGAAAGCAATATAGCAAATATTTTAAAGGAAAACAAAACGAAGGACAAAACAAAAACAAAAAATTCCCAAACAATATAGTTGATAATGAAAACAAGTTTCATTAGGGATGAACTATGGTGCAAAAAGTATAAAAGAGAGAGGCATGAACTTTTAGAAGAAAGCATCCAAAGCTTTTGAAAATGATTCATGATTGATGTTTTGATGTGACAGCATACTCTTATGTATTTTTTCATGCTTCAACCCATGTGCAAGTTAAAAAAAAAAAAAAAAAAAAAGAAATAGCCCCAGGAATATTGGAGAAAGGAGTGCAATGATAACTTTTATGTGCCAAAGAGAAATTGGCAAGTGATATATTGGCATACCAAGGAAGCCAGCACCTATTTAGCAACATGCTAATCAGAACTGTGGTGAGTCACATCAAGGACATATTCGCTAGATGTGGTATTTGTGACAACCTATTTCCCAAAATAGACCCTGCTTCTATAGGTCTTCAGCTGTGCATGTTAATGAGATGAAGACTCAAATAAATAATGATTCCTTAACAGCATGTTGTGGTCTGAGCTTTAAATCAGGAACCCAGAGTTAACTCAGAGGCAAATCTTTACACTAGAGCCATGACTGCTGAAAAAAAAAAGTGGGCAGTGTCATCAACAAAATTACAAATATTTAAGTTTACTTACAGTATTAGGAACAAAGGCTTAATGGTGAAAATACTGCTTGTTGTGCTGATCCACCAAATAAGGAAACTGTAATTGCAACAAGTTGCACAGAACCTACACAGCAGGAAGAGGATGCAACTCAGTTTCAGCCTCTTCACACACAGTCCCCAAATATCCCACTGGCTGCATCAAACGGCACAAGAATGAAGAAAGTGAATCTCACTCCTGATAGTCAAGGTACTAAGCTTATCCTAATGTTTTTGTTACATATGAATACTAATTTGGGTATCTACATTTTTTTTGTTTATAAACGGGCAGACAAAATGTCAGGTCAGTCAACTGGTGCTGTATGTTAGCCTGACATTGTCTTCTGCCTGAGGTACACCTACTAAATTAACTTCCTGAGACTAACACTTGCATATTGACAGCTCAATAGACATGCGTAAAAATTCCTGATTAGTTCACTGTTGGAGAGTAATGACAAATTGTTGGAGAGTAGTGATAAATTGTGAATTTTAGAAGTTTGGACTCATGACATTCGTGAACAGTAAAGTTAATACTGGGCAGTTCCTTGATCAAGCTGCTTTCAAACCTTTGTATAAATTTCAGTAGCAAGAAGGCAATGAATCCTTAAGGAGTTGGCGTTTCCTGCCATTCCTGGACAGTTAAGAACTATGGTAAGCAGGCTTTTGTCAGCTAGGATGATTTCCATGGCTCAAGGCTAGAAATTTCCCATCCTTTCTGCCCTCCTCTTGGTTTATTGCATCTTACTGAATTTTACTGGAGAAAACAATATACTGCACTTGTTCTGTGCAGGGCTGATTTGAACAATAGGGTAAAATGTGGATAATTCTACAATTCCTAAGTTATTATAAACCTGTTGAGAAACAAATCTTCTGACTTTGAGCAGTTCTTTCTCTATTGTAAGCCAGAGCGAATTGGTATGATTTGGGAATACTGTGGTTTCTTGAAATGACAGATGTTTATTAAATCAGTTACCAATGAAAATATGACTCTTTTCAAGCAAGGTATGTTGTGCTTTATATAACTTGTAAAACTACAGCTATCTTTCTTTCTGAGGTCTTGTATGCTGTATAGGGACTTAAATACATTTTCAGCAAAGCTAGGGATTATTTTGCTGCAGGTCACTGAATAAAGATTACACTCCTACATATTGTTCTGTGTCAAAGTTGTATGTGTCTGCCTGTTTCACAACAGATGGCTCCATTTCAGTAGTTTTATATAAAAGATGTATATGGAAGATTGAAATAAAATATTCATTGTAAACCAACTTCTTATAGTTGTGTGTATATTTCAGTTGTACCTGTCAAGTTTGATGTCATGCAGAATTTTTAGAATACGACTTAGTAAATGTGTTTCTGTTCATCCTGGGTCAAGATTTATTTGGAAGGGTGGTAGAGAGAATGTAAATCAAGTATATTTCATATTGTAATAGATCAGACATTGTTTTGAGAGATATTCCAGTCTGTAAAATGCAACAAGAAATGAGATACTTTAATACATGTTCTATCTGTTTTAAGGGTGAAAAAGCAGATATAATTCTGAGAATGGAGCCTTAACCTCTGCTTCCGAGCTCTGAGTGATTTCTCATGCTAGCTTTTTACATTTTTTTTCCTCCCCATCTTGTAAGAATGACTGTAGACCTTTTTCTGCATACAAAAGTAAACATGTAATTATTTGATTCCCATAGATAAGAATATTTTCAGTGCACTTTTAACTGCAGTTTATCACTTGAAAGTTTCTTATCGGCTTTTCCTGTAAACATTGGTTTAAAATGTTACTTTTGCATTGGTTTTGGCTTCAGCAATTTAGTAATTTTCCTGTGTTTTGCCCTTTGTGCTCTTCGGGTATGAGAGGGGTTCAGGGCAACTGGGGCACCGTCCTGACCTGTCCTGTCAAACCTCAGGAGCAGAGGGAACAAAGAAGGGCAAAATTTGTTTCTAAAGGGCCGCGGTACTCGATTTGTCCCACGTTTTGTACTTCTGTCTCTAGTAACGCAAGGCACTTGGAAACACTCACCAGGAAATCTTGTTTGCGATGAATTGCACCAATGAGCCCGGGTAAGTGGATTTGTGATTCAGTAGCAGCCTCTTTTGCAGGAAACAGAAGCAAAGTTTAAAAGACTTGCTCAAGTCTATTTTCTTACTTTTTTTCAGTGAATACTCCTGGTATACAAGACCATTATTCACTTGGATCTGTAGCTGTGATGTGTTACATTTCATCAGTGAGCCTTTGGTGACAAAAGCCCAAAGGCAGCGAAACCAAGTTTTGTCTGGAACTGTGACCGCATCCCTCTGCCCTCGCCTAGTTACGGGTGCTGCTCATGGAGCTCCCGGAGAACGACTGGTGCAGGCTACCATGTCTGAGAACTCCCAGAGAGGAACTGCATCAAGCTCTCCTCCCAGGAGAGGGTCCGCCATGGGTTTTAAAGGGAGACACCGCTCCTGACAGCCACTCAACTGCAAAACAACACCGAAGCCACTCTCCAACGACTCTCACCTTACCTGTGCCGAAAGAGCGCCACTTTATACAGCGGCAGCGGAGTGGGGCAGGGCTACCAGAAGGCCAATCACAAGCTGCAGCTAGCCCCTGAGTGACAAGCTACACCACCCAATGGAAGTCGTCAACCCAGTAGGCGGAGCGACAGGGCCGAGGGCCATGCTATCACCGCCCTTTGGGAGGAGTTGGGGCGGGGCACCGTCATGGGCGTGGCACACCGGGCCGGGGCGGGGCTTGTGGGCTTGTGGGCACGTCCACAGCAGTGGTATTTAAACCTGGCGCCCAGCGTCCTGCCAGCTCAGTCTGTGGGGCGCTGCTGGAGACGCAGGTTGGCGTTTGCTCCAGCAGCCTTCTTGTTCTCTTTTCTTTCACGCGCGTGTGCGCGGGAGGCCGAGGCTCTTGTCCCGCCTGGGTCAGCGCCTCCTGAGGCACATCTTTTTCTCTTTCTCATTCCCCTCCCCCGCTTCGAGCGCTTCCGCAGAGGGATTTTTCCGCGTCTCCCCGATCCGCGCCCCTTTCCTCCCCGTTCCCGGCTGGGGGCTTGCGGCGCTTCCCTCTGGATGCGTCCCCGCAGCCCCGGGCGGGAGGCGGCCAGGGGGAAGCGCTGCCTCTGGGGATTTACTGCTGTCTGGTACTCGGACTCGCGCCGCTGCCGCCCCCTTCCCCGCGAGGGCACCCGGCGCCCCGGCTCCGCTGCCGCTTCGGGCCGTGGCCATGGACGAGAAGTACCTGCCCGAGCTGATGGCGGAGAAGGACTCGCTGGACCCGTCCTTCACTCACGCCCTGCGGCTGGTCAACCAAGGTGAGGGCCAGCGGGGCACGGCGGGGCCGCTTCATCGTGTCGCAGGGACGAGCGGTGGGGTCGTGCCAGAGTTAGTGGCGGCCGCCGAGGATGCTCAGTCAGGGGCTTTCTCTTCGTGGTGCAGCGCTCGGTGGTCTTTTGTTACGGTTAGGCTAATGGTGTTTACCGGTTCCTGCCCCTTTCCCCTTGTGCGGAGGGGTCCGGAGCTCAGCCCAGCACCGGCGGGCGCTGCGCAGACAAGGCTCTGCCTGCACCCCCGGGACTGCCCGAGGTCAGCGAGGCTGCCCGGCTGCTACTCTAACAGGCAGAGCGTCTCCCCAAACAGGCAAACGCTGGGCTGCGTCCCCTGATTGCTTCTTTTTCTTAGGTGGTGTTTACAATAGCGAGGACATGATCGCTCGCTGCTTGAATTCTGCGTTATTTTAAGTTAAATTCCTGGGTAGAACAGCTTGGATGTTCTGCGCTCGGGTTGGGCTTCAAGTTGATTAAAAAAACCTCGAAAGATTTTCCTAGTCTACTCTTGCACTGTTTTTCTCAGGAAGAAATAGCTTATTGTTTATATGTGTGTGCGAGCCTTTTAAAAAGGAGCCTTCTACAACCGGTGTCCTTTCCTTGGAACTTTTGGCTTTGTAACTGAAAAATTAAGGAACCAACAGTACGTTTGGTGAATCAGTTGGAAAAACAAAAGCATGTTTTCTTCTGCAATTATATAACTCCAAATAAGAAGTGATTCCTACCTCTTCTACATCTGATTTGTCAGATGTGCTTTAGAATGCTAGCTCTTTGTTTCAATTATATGGTACTGAAGAGAGAACCGAATCTGTGTTATTTACAATGTTTTGGAAAGATTATGTAATTGGCAGGTGACTTTCAAGTATAGCTCTGTAGAGACAAACATTTAACACAGTGCTTGGAGTGGTCAAGTGAAATCAGTTATGCTATTCTAATATAACTTAATGACAGATGGAATGATTTTGGCTTTAGTTGAAGTGATTACAAAGCTGTGCTATTGTACTTTCTATAACAGGAGTAGATCTAAATCTATATGGCTTCTATTAATGCATTGTTGTAGTTTTTGATGTGTAATGGAGGGTAAGTGCTTATCTCTAAATCAGAAGAATCATCAACTATTACCTGCAATATTCTGGAGTTAGGAGAAGCTGTCACAGTTTCAGCTGTGGAATGCATATGTCATGTGGTTTGTAGCTGCATGTCCTTGGGTATTTGGTGTATTTCATGTTTTTTCCAAACTTTGGAAAAATGCCACAGTAGATAGCGAGTGAAGGAATAAATATGTTCATAGAGGGATTTGTATTGTTTGGTATAATTAAAAAGAGTCTTCATAAAATTTAGCTTGAAGACAGTAAATTGTGCTCCTGAAGAATCTTTTCTTTGTATGTTATTTTAGGAAGTTAGAGAAATGTGTGCTTTACTGTTTTACATACAGTGTTTATGGAAGTACAGCTGCATGGCTGCTATCAAAATTGTGACTTTTTTGGACTGTGATTTTTTTTTTCCAAGGTTATAATTGGAATGAGAAATTAGACAGACACACCTGCCTGCTTTTATCATGTAACACTTGATATCTGCATGTGCACTTTTGGCTCCGAAAACATAGCCAGTAAAAAATGAATGCAGAATGACATTGATTTCAACATCTTTGTTCTAGTACATCTATAGATATTTTTGCTTTCTTTGAAAATGAAGTCATGCAGTAATTCTGAAGTGTTTACCTCGTTAGAGACAGGTAAAAAAAAAGCAAGATTACTACAAATTGACTAACTGTAGTTCAAAATGCAAATGTGTGTAATATCTATGTAAAATAGATATTTTTGGCAGCTGTAGTTTCCAGAGGAACAAATAAGGTGAAGTGACTAAGTGGCAAATGTAAGAGGAGATATTCTGCGGACCTGTGACACTTACTTTATCATTGATTGTTCTTTTCCTTCTCAATTTTAACAATTCTGTACAGTTAAATGAGCACAAATACTTGTGGAAATGTGTATGTAATATTTCTGGCTTGTACTTCATATGTCAGGACCACTGAGTTCCTTTGATGGCATTTGAGCAGTAAGCTTTTCTGTTTGTTTAAACTGGGTTTTAACTTTTCAACTTGGAATGAAACATATATCTGAGTTTGGCTGCTTCTAGGTACGTATGAGAATGTCTTAGGGAAGGTTTTAAGTGCTTAAAATAACCAGCTTAATTATGTAATAGTATTTTGATGTCTTAATATTATTACAGTCACTATCTGTATTTATTTAAACTGAATTACTGTAAATCAGCCAACTTCAGAAACTCAAGATTGCTCTAAGAATTGTATGGTTAAATTAATAAATCCTTCTGAGATGCTGAAGGAATTGAAGAGTGTTCTGCTCTGTCAAAATCTGTTGAAATCTGGTTTCTATGGAAGTCCTGTGTCTAGACTTTGAAATCTGCTAATTATAGTTGTCAGATGGGAGTGGACACATTTGCATATTATACTTACAATTACAAATTATGATTTGAGTACATGCAAATTACATAATTTTAAGTGATACAGGGAGGAAAGTGGAGCTTGAGATGCTTTTATAGTTCTAGGTAGCCTTTTGGTTGAAAAGGAATGATGTGAAGGTAACTAGGGTGCTACAAGACTACTTTCCTGGGCAGTATGATTAATCTGTATTGCAGAATTAAGAGACATCATCTTCTCTTCCCCTAGTAAAATCTTGGTTTATGCATTTTAAAAGCATGAAAATTAAAGAGCAGTATCCTTAATTGTTCCTACATAATACCTGAAGTGCTGATTTTTCTTGTTGAAAAACTCTGCTCAAGTATTTGCTAACCTGTCTTTCAAGTTAAAGTTTTCCTTTAAATAGTCATTGAAACATTCAGCTGCTGGTTAAATTTTAGAACAGCAGGAGACTAGACTGTCATTTGCTTTAATTGAGATGATTTACTTGTATACATGGACAGTAAGTCATCCTAAAAGCAAAGCATATTATTACCTGTAAACTTCTAAAAGTTACAGATTGGAATTGGATATTGTATGTGAAGTAAGATGATGATGCCAACAGAGTTAATTTGCAGCTGGTATCAGACAATGAGAACTGGGAACATAGTGTCCAATTATTACGTTATTATAAGTTCTTGAAGTACCTTGGTAAAGATAATATTCTGTGAAGAAGCAAGAATTCAGTGCCTGTATTTTTCCTATTTACAACTCTCAGGTGCTTATCATAATGAAAAATTTTTAAAAAGTGAAAGTGATGCTTGTTCTGAAGTCAGGCTGTCATCGCAAGGCACTGAGCACCTTAACTTTTTAATGCTTTTTGAGGCCTTTATTTTGAAGACTGACTTAGTACTTGGGGTTGTATGTAAATGTGCAAGTGTAATGTTGATGGTTATAACATAGTTCAGGAGGAGTGGTGCTGTAAAAAATATTGAAAAATCTGTAAGAGAAGAATTAATCTTCATTGTCTTCATTCACATGTATACCTAGTTCTGATTTCTGACAAGTATTTTGTGATTTTGGTTAAAGTATGTAAAGTTGCAGATGGGAGAAGCTAACTGTAAATAAAACATGTTGATACAAGATGTGTTTTGTTACAGTGGAGACCTTAAAGCAGATAGCTGGTGCTCATTTGATTTGTGTAGTGTTAAATATATGGGATGGGAGGATTCAGTGTGACTGCTAAAAGTTAACTTTTACATCTGTGGACAGTCAAATTCTCCCTTACATGCTCATTTCAGCTACTTTGAGGTTTGAGGTGGTATTTTCAATTGGTGAAGCTTGGTTTAAACTGTCAGGCTGTACAGGCATAACAAGCCTTCCTATCAGTAGATGGCTGTATGTGCTAGGCTTTATATTGAATGACTTTACTGAGTCATGTGTCTAGTAGTGATCAGCAGAGATGCTTGCTGTTTCTGGAGTCAAGTTTTGAGTGGGAATTAAATAATCAGACTAGTAATATTACCTCTCTAAATATCAGAGAGGATGTAGTGCGTTTCTGCATTGTTAAAAATATTAACCATCTGGTTTTGTTGGGGTTTTTAGCAGGCAACTGTTGTAAAAATGGTAGAGTAGGAACTTAATAAATTAAGGTTCCATAGATGTTATTGATTTTGAATAAATCTTTCATGGGATGCAAAGGCTCCTGGGTGCTTAGCAAGGATTTTCTTTCGTTTTTCAAGAATAGAATTCTCATTTTTCACAGTTCTACAAGGTGTCCTCGATATATGTTGTGAAGTTACATACAGATGCTGCGATACAAATGTTTGCTTACTGTAGCATCCATTTTCCTCTAAGCACAGGTGTTTCATGGCATGGAACAGTCGTGTGATGCTGCTTGTTCTAGACCCTAATGGTGTTACAAGTAGTGGAACTGCAAATTCTTATACTACTTACTGTAGTTGCAATTATATGAATGCTTCTTTCAAGTATCCTGTCCTTGGAGTCTGGCAAAGCACTGTGAAGGTTGGAGGTGTTTTGTAAAGCAAATAAAACATGATTATTCAGAATATCCTATTAAATTGGATAAAATAGTTCTGTAATTTATTCTTCAGAGTTCTTTTCAACCAACAAGTCACGAAGTTCTCTTTCTTAGAGATTAATTAGAAATAATAAATTCTTCTGTTGTATTCTAGTAATCAGACTCAAACAGTCTATGAAAATGTTCATGGGAATTGGTTGACAGGTTGTGTGATCAGAAACTTAGTGACAGTACTAGGAATGGATGTGGTGTGATGATGGCAACATAAAACCAGGGAAGGCTGACTTAGGTTCTTTTTCTGTATTCTTAAAACAGCATGAAAAATAAGAAGATTCAGAGTGAAGAAGGGATGTTTCAGAGATTGCCCTCTCAGCCTTCCTTTTTCAGTAACACTTCAGAAGTTCATGCTTTTATGGTTGCTCTTTGCTTTTACTGCAGCAAAAATTTTATTGGCCAAGTCATAGGACTTAAGAGTTAGATTCCAGTCTTGATTTCTTAAAAGGCTGTGGAACTGATTTATCAGGTATTCCAGTCATGTTAACAGGGCTGCTGTGAAATGCAGCAGAAGATAATCATACATACTTCACCTGAGGCTCATCTGCTCCGAAGCGTGACTCCAGCCTGCAGCCGCTCACCAATGATCACATTTAGTCTAAAGCTGACTTCTAATTCACTTGCACACTTACTTTGGCAGGCAATGAGAGAGATCGAATTTAAAGGTTTCAAATTTAGACTGACATGGTTTGTCACTTTCAATCCTTTTTGACACCAGCCATGCAAATTAAAACTGTAACCTTCTGAGTACTTATTTACTGGAGAATTCATAAAGAAGGTCATAGCACTGAATGGCTGATCTTCTGGCCTGAGGCTTGTTTGAGTTAACTTGCATGTTCTTAAAATCTATGTATGTGGCCTTTCTGCCCTCTGAGTTTTGTTCCACCTCTGCTTTCAAGTATAATTAAGAAACAAAGGACTCTAAATTTGGATTGAAAGAATTTGGTATCAAAGTTCAGAATTGAGTAGCCTCTGTAAAGTATTCAGTGTGGTGCTGCATGACTTTTTAATTAGTATTTAGCAGTTTCAGTAAAAAAACTGTTTAAATGGATTAACTGGTAACTGACAGATCTAATATTTTATAGTGAATTAACTGACTGTTCTTAGCTGAGCTATGCAGGAATCTTGCAAGCTTAATGTTTACATTATTAATATAGCTTTTTCAAATGGAAAATGATAAAGGACAGGAGAGTTTTATTGGACAAATGGAGTATCTTGACAAAAAATGTGATTCTCTCCCCACCCAGAGACCTGGGGAGGCATGTCTCAGCTGTGCAGTGGAAGCCTCATGATAGGGGTGGTGGTAGTTCTGGGAATTACTTAAGATCTATATATTGCTGAGTGTGATTTTTTTTTTTTTTCAAGTGCAACTAGAAAATATCTATTTCTGTGGCTTGAAGCTAAAACCATAAGGGCACGTGGACTAGACAAGTTCACTTTCTTCTGACATTCTAGCTACAAAAGTCCACATCTTAGTATTTGAGAAGATTATGAAAAAAAATACTTTTTAAACTTGAAAAGGTCTGTGGGCCTCTTGATAGTCTGGTTTGTGAAAATGATCATTAACGTCTAGTTTGAGTGCCATACTAATTTGACAGAGGTAAATAAAGGCACTAAGAGGTCCTTTAAACTGGTGATGACATGTCTGGCTAGAAAAGTCCAAGTGAAAAAATAAAGCATGGTGCTTTGGCAGTGGGCGATTAACTCAAATATAAGAACTGGTAGATGTGCCTTTTAATCTTTAATCAAAAGGTATCTTTTGATACCTTTGATTAAAAAATGAGATGCAATTCTGGACATTTGATCTCAAGTAAATTATTAGGCTATTTATTGAACTGTCGTTAGCATGGATATACAGTAGATACGGGCTATCATTTTATGACAAGGAGCAAACAACAGTATCAACTGGAGAGGTCATATATTGAACCATTTTTAAGCTGAGAAAGCTGTATTTTTGAGCATCTCAACAGCAGAGCAGTGCATGTGTAATTCTTTGTTTATCCTATCTTAAAATATTCCTTTGCTTGAATTCAGTGTCATATTTATCACTTGTTCTTTTGTGCTGTCATTTGCTATCACTTCACCTTATTGTCAAGGTAAAATTAATAAGAAACTGGGAAGTTTAAATGGATTTCATTCCTATTCTCCATTTCCAGTTGCTGTTTTGCTGGCTGCCTTCCATTTCTTATTTTGATGTGTTTATCAGGTTTTTGGCTTCAACTATCGGCTCAACAGGAACAAAGTTGCAAGGCAGCAAACAAATGTCAGTTTAATTCTTGTAGTTGGTAAATCTTGGCCTACATAGGTGGGTTTTATAGGCTTTTTTAGGAAGAATTTCTTGACAAAATAATTGGAAACCTAAAAGATTACAAATCATTTCAGTAAACCAATTGTTCTTGTGCTTAATCCAAAAGAAAATTTGTTGTAACAACTGCTGCTGTGCCGATCTTGGTATAATGTACTGATGGTGAAAATGTAAAGCTTCAAATCCTTTGAGGATTTACTGATTTTCTTCGACTTTATTAATCTGTTTGGGTTGTACAAGATGAATACAGTAGAGCAAGATGCCATTCTGTGGACAAGACACAATTTAGGAAGAAGTAAAAATGGCTACTGGTGCTCAGATATTGAATGCTGCTGCATTTGCTGAGTGCTTGGCGAATAGTTGCACCTGTAGTCTCTTCCTGCCTCTGATCATCAAGTGCCAGTACTCTGGCAAGCAGATGTTTGAAAGTGAAAGGTTTTAGATATTTACAGACAGGATTTTTCCTGCTGCTTTGGAATAATGATGTTTCTGAGAAATGTAGAAATGGAAGGACTGCTTTTAATGCAGCCATCTTTCCTTTTATGTGTCTCCTTTTTTTTGTTAACTGATAATGGACAAAAGTTTTTGTTACTGATTCCTTTTAATCTGTGTCCTAATTAACTAGAGGTGGCAGTGAAGCTCCAGTCCTCTTATGTATCTGGTCAGTAGACCACATTCTGCTTCCTGACCTCCTTAACCCTCGGATACTGAGGATCTAATCTTTTTCATGTTGTCTTTCTCCCACTAATAAGCAGAAATGATGAGTTATATTGCATGCAGTCTTGATATTGCTCTATGAGGTAAACCAGCCAAGTAAAATCACCTTTTTCTCTTCTGTCCACCTTCAAACTAATGTTCAATGATACAATTAAAGTACTAACATCAGCCATGTCTGGTTCTTTAATGGAGATTTACAATGCTTGACTACACCTCATACCTCTCCCTGAGTTTGAATGAAACTGATTTTTCTCTTCTAGACTTACCTTCAGACTTTCGGTATAATGTTCTTGATAGATGTATACATCCAGGAAGGTTCAGAACCTGGAGTGGTTTCTCACGTTAGTTGTTTCATGACAACCTCCAACCTGCCTTTTTTTTTTTTTTAGGATCAAGAAGTCCTGATTTTAAAAAAATAGAGATGTGTAGCAGATGAGCCTTCCTTACAGGTGTTCCCCAAAACTTTTGTGGAAGGTGGAGATGTTTCTCAGACTGAAACAGCTTCTTACTAATTATTTGACTTGATTTCTCCCATTTAAATCATTGTGTGGAGGAGTAAATCCATTTCATGTTCTGCTTCACAGCATATAGGCTGCAGTGACACCTTTAGCTCTAGTTAACACTGCTTTTCTAGCAATATCCCAATGATATCCTAAGCTGACCGTCTGCAAGGTGAAATGTGGCACTTTAGTCCTAGACCTTAAGACTGTAAAGGACTACCGTGGTCCAATTTGTCTTGTGTAACACAAATTACTCTTAAAGATTCTTTTCACTTATCATATACCCTTGACCTTTTTATTACACCATGCATCCATGGTCTGGAAAAATTACTAGTTTTTTATTGGCCTACTGTATAACAGCATACAACAGAAGATTCATCATGTCTTTAAAGCTTACTGCATCTGTTCTTCAGCCATTTTTTCTGCAGACACTTGAAGCTTTCTCTGAAACCTGTTAATACTACATGAAGCGTCTCAGGAATGACATAAGTGTAGCTGTATAAAGTGCTTGTGAGTGAATTAATGACAAAGATTTCTTCCAGTTATGTTTGTTACATGAATTTTGATATCTTAGGCAATTATGAAGAATTAATATGACCACACTATAGAAAGAGGAGAATGAATTTTCTTGTAGCATACCTACAGAGCATTGTAAATATGGTAATGAAATTTTGAAGATATGATGTATCCGGGAAGGTCTTTGGATACTGTCTCTGTGTCAGAAAACTGTTGAATTAGCAATAGATTGCTAATTGTTAGAGAAATCACTGCACAGTTTTAAATTTTTTTGTGAAGTGTTTTTCAGAAGGGCTCTGTAGACCAATTTTTAAACTGTTTAAAATGCAGTGCAACCCACATGTTCAGCCTGATAGCACTGTCATGGTGTCTGCAGGGGCTCCTCAGGGAACTGGGGATGTTGGAAAGGGGTGTCAGCTCTGGAAGAACAACCAGGAGCTGCACATGAGTGCTGTGTGCCATTGGTGTTCACTTGTCACAGTAACTCTTGCAGCTGAACGTTCTGTTTGCATCTGAAAGTGCAGGTCCCACCTGAAGCTGACATTAACTGATGCTAACTGAGGCTTCAGTGCTTAGAGAATCCTTTTGTCACAGCTTCACTATAGGAATAGAAAAAGTTTAATTGGCAAATGACCTATTTGAAATTACCATTGGTTCTGTCTTTCTGCTTGGCCATCTCATAGGTGCTTTGTCTTTCCTGCTTATACCTCAATCACAAGCTTAAGCTCAAATACAGACTGAATGCTGTGGTTGTAATGGAACTACCTCATCTTCAGGCACAAAGCTCCAAAATACAGTTTAAATGTTGATGGGACCTGAAATAGCTTTGGCTTGTGCTGTCCTCTTTGTGTACTTTAACTTGTAAGACTGCTGTCAGTCACTCCAATTTGTATGTTACATGAAGCTTTAATAAAACACCTTTTCAGCTTCAGACTTTCAGAGTATCTCATTATCAGCTGATTAAATGGGGAGTACAGGTAAACTACCGTAATGCTATTTATAAATAACTTTTTCATAGATGCACATAAAGAATTTAGACCTGACTTTGTTTGGAACACTAAGAAATACTTCAGAGTTCAATAAAGGTTAATTAAAAATGCTGATGTATTTTTCATTATCACATAAGTGGCAAGTAGTGACCTGTGAGATCAGCTTTATGAAGAACTCTAGTCAAATTATCCTTCTTAAAATTAATGCCCCAATAGAGCAAAAAAGGTAGTATTTGGGTTCTTAACCAGCAGATCATGTTTTCTTTAAACTTCAATAGTGTGCTGAGCATTATGCTAGTATAATGTATTTTCTGCCTCCAAATAGCTTGTAGGTCCTCAAGGCACTAATCCCTTGTTTTGAGCACATTAACAAAAATAATGACTGAGGTTTTCAGTTACTGGTTGTCTAGGCTAGAAGGCTACCTGTTTTGGTGGCTTGTGTGAAGATGATCCTGAGAAGTTAGCTAGTTGTGGTGGCTTAACACAGCTTGCTCTTACAAGCCCTCTCTCCCTCGCACGCAGATGGAAGGGAAGGTAACACAAAGCCTCTGGGTTGGGACAGTTTACTTGAAATGATACACTATGCAATTACACTGGCCAATGTGCAGAAGCAGCACAGCAAAAAGCAGAAACAGCAGTCAGTGACCTCCCTCCACTCCCTGAACTGCAGCCTGTCCAGTGGAAAAGAGTAAGCCCCAGAAACTGGAAGCATAACTGGAACAGGAAGCCTCTTGTTACAATCCAGATTTAAGCTCCATGATACTTTGCTTTAGCCAGCACTTTCATTTTGAAGCTGGCATGAGGGCAGCATGGTATTGGGTATCATCAGCAGATTCAACTCAACCCATGACATTCTCCACTCATTCTGTAACAGCAACATCACAGCTGGGAGCAGTTGTCATCAAACAACACCTATCATTCACTGTCCATTCACAATCAAAATGAGATTGCCTTGTGGTACACAAGTATTCTTACTGGAGATGCTCTGGAGCTCCACCTTGTTCTAGGATGACCTTCCAGGAAGTTCCTTCACAGCTGAAACACAGGCCTGTGTAGGGCAAGAGACTTCTGTCACATTGCTGGAGCATGCTAGTTGTTTAATTCACTGTTTGTCCTTGGCTACTTTCCAGAGCTAGAAGTAAAGACTAAGTGACCACCCACAGCTCTTCCTCTTGTTCCTTTGATGACCTGTGATTCATCCTCATCCTTTGCCAGAGGAACTTAGTTCCTTGTGTGTTTCTTTTTCTGTAGAGGGACAGCAGATACTGGCATAGGCTGATTTACTGGTGTACCTACTGTGCCAGTTGGTCTGTCTGTAGGCCTGAGACCTTGTCTTGCCCCTAAGCACTCTCAGCAGTAACGGCAAGGCGTCATGGTTTTAAGCAGGACATACCACTCCATAGACAAGGGGCGGGCCCCAGCACATGCAGTGACTTCTGTCTTGGAAAATTCTGGGCTGACAACAAACTTTTTCCAGACACTTCACTGGCTTGTCAGGATTGCTCACTTGCTCAGGGGTGAAATTCCAAAACACTGGAGGTGACCACTGCCCTAGGAACTTGCCCATAGTCTCCCACACACCCTCCCAGTCATAACTATCCAGCCTCAGGGCAGTTCTCCAGGTGATACTCTTGGGAGAGACTGATATTGCTGGGGACAAAAATCTGGCCCATCAGTTGTGTGCGAGTGGCTAATGGAACAACTGCATCATAATAGGTCAGTAACCAGCACAACAGCAACATTGCAGCTTTAAGCCATTTGAGATGATGAACACCACTACATAGAGGACATAATTACAAGTCTACATGGGCCCCAGCTGCACCCCCAAAGCAAATGTATCCACATACTGAACACACCACAGGAAAAAAAAAGAAAATGCATATAAAACTCTATTAAGTGTCAAGCCTCAAGTCTGCTGCTTGGTCTTTTTGCATGGAGAAACAGTGAAATGCATAGAAAAAGGAATCAAGCGTTGTGTGGGTTTTTTGTTTGTTTTTTTTTCCCCAATTAGATGAAGCAGAATGTAAAACCATAGGTTTCCTTCTGTACAGTCCTTTCAAAATCCTTGGCTTAATTTTTCTGTATTGAGGTAATACCTGGCTAGAGCTCAAACCAGTAGCTTATAGTAATATATTTTTTAAGTAACTACTCATTATTTATAAATCAGTGCAAGTTATGCTAATAATGTAGATTTGTCAGAATTTGTGCATGCACCTCATTTTGGAAGGTTTCGGTGCTGTTATTAAAGCTGAAATTTGAAGCTTTACTGCAGTTATCTGAAGAGATGAGTGCACAGCATACAAAAAGCATACATAGTCCTTGTGTTCAGATTTGGTACTTCTATGCATTCTTGTCAGTTATGGGTGTCAGGCTGTGTTATAATAAAACAAATGATAAAGCATTATTTCTCCTTTTATTGATGACTAATTAGCTCATTGAGCTATATCAATTATAGTCAATCAGATTTTGATAATAAACCGTTTTTCCACTTCACCTTACAGTATTTCATCCTCAAGACAGCTATCCTGACATGGGAGGAATTTGTACATGTAGCTAATTGAATGCAGTTTCAAGCTAGGCCACAAAATGAAGAAATAAGAGCAGATGGTCCCTTCAGAAAAATCCATTAAAGATAATAGATGCTCCTAGTTGGCTACATAGTTAATCCCTTACTTCCTGTCAAAAGGTACTGCTATAGGTATTATGCAGGGGTAAATAAAAGCTGTATGAATTTAGGGAGTGAAAAAAGCTTTTCTTCATTTCATTTTTTCTGATATTCTAGCATTGTATTTTTAAGGCACAGATGTACTAAACTGGTATAGTAAGCTGTTAAATTAGTTGTGGGGGTTTTTTTCGGAGAGAGATAGTACAGGAAAGAGCTATCCTGGAAATACATTTTCATTTCTATTTTGTGAAGATTCAGTCTAACATTTCTGGTATTTTCTTGCTCTGTACAACACTGATGATTGAGTCTTTAGACCCTCATGTCAAATTTAGTAGATGCATTTGTGCCTGTGTTTACCCTAATAGCTTGAGGAAGAGCTTAACTTCTCTCTTGTCAAATGCTCTTTCCACACTTATTATTGGCAGACAGGACAGTCAGATCTTTTTCATAAGCACCTTTATTACTTGTGTTTGTGAAGTAGCACATTCCAGTATTTTTTTTTTTTTCAGATGGCTATTGTATTTGTAACTAGATAAGTCATTCCTGCATTTGCTCTAAAATCAGCGAATCAAGAGGGGGAAGTGAGAATTGACATTTAATACACACATGAACCATGCTTTGTGAAGACTTACTCATGGGATCATAAGTACTCATAATGAATGGTGCTTTGTTCTTCCAAAATACACTCTGTTGATTTGCTTCTCTCAAGTAGTAAAAAGCCATGGAACAATCTACCATATTAAGTGGTTACTGCCATTACAGCTGTCCTTTATCCATTGAGCACCCAGACCCTGAATTTTTTGGGCAGCTGCATTTTTATTTTTTTAATGCATCGCCTTTGTCCTCTGCCCTATCTTATGGGAAACTTGTTTCTGTACTTTCCAAAAGTGGAGCATCAAAATTTCCGTTTGTATATAGAAGCAATTCAAACATCACTGAACCAAAAAGTAGTGATATTTCAGGTTCTTTGAGTTGGCACTTATTGTTTCTTTGTTAATAGATGTGATGAAGGAGCAGAAACTTGAGTATATGGGATCACGAAGGCAAGTGAGGGACAGGCAGGATAAGTGTCTGTGCTTGCTTAGTAGCTGGATTTTCCCAACACTGCTGATACCAGTATAACCATTTCAGTTTTGGGTTTGGTTGTCTTACCTTGGAAGTAGATGTATCTCCCTGGCTGGGATTTTCTTCCATTGTGCCTAAAGGTGTCAGCTGCCTTGTGCCATGTGGCACTTTTCTAGCAGTTGATTATTCTGGGTAAAAATCTGAAAAAATGTACAGAAATCTATTTAAAGTAAATACAGGAATTGCTCCTATAGGAAAATTTGTAACACACACACACAGAGAGGCATCACTGGGAATAAGTTGTTGTGTTCAGTGAAAGCTGGAATTTCGAAAGTAGCTGGATTACAACCAAACCAGTAATATTTCTAAAATTAATTCATCACATAACTACACGATGTGCTGTGGATTCTGAAATAACAATAGAATGAAGGCATTATATTTTCCATCTCCATAAAAAAATCTCTTGATTTTAAACTGTCTTCAAAACAAATTTGTAAGACAAATGAATTTGCTGTGTCTTGACTTCTGAGTAGTTGCACAGAATATGATGCAGGTATTCTGTTCCAACAGCTGTAAAATAACCATGTCTGTTGGAGATAAACTTGACCTTGGGCTTTCAAAAGTACTTCCTGCTGAAAGATTGTTTTTTATAGACAAATTTACTGATCTGAAATAGATTACTTACTTTGAAGGAAAAGCTTAATTACACTTAAACTAAATATGAAGACATATTCCATAGATTAAAAAAAATCCATAGATTAAAAAAATAATAAATATATTAAAAATAATAAATAAAAAAGTTTGCTATGTCAAATAAAAATCATACCATAAATGCATGAATATACTGAAACTGTAGTATATTTTTAACTTTATTTACAAGATCTTTTTCAGGAAAAGCTTACTCACATAAGTTGATAGTTACTTCAGATAGTTATGCAGGTATTAAAAAACATGAATAGTCTTTTAGGTGAAAGCTAGAAATCCTGCTTTAAGAATACCCCATGACCTTTTCTCTAATAGATGCCATAAAAGTTGGAAGATTGCTTTCCTCAGTGAACGTGCTACATGACTAAACACATGACCCTACAGAGAACAGGCTTACTACAGATTTAGATCTCACTTCTGTCCTGGAGAAACTGTTCTGTTGCAGAGATGATAGTTACTCCTTGTGAGTTACAGCTGTAATGAGTCCATAAACTGGACTTTCAAGGGAGAAGTGTGGTTTTGGTCTAAAATTCCAAGATTCCACTGATTTCGTGAGAAAATTGAATAGAATAATGCTTGGAAACATTTGAATGTGGTACCATTTTACCTAGTTGTGTAATATGGATCTTCATACACAGAGAAGACACTTGGATTCACCTGCTGTTGAGCCTGGGGAAGGGATAGTAATTAATGTTATCCCCCTGCTAGTTAAAAATTAACTTGGATGCTAAGAGTTTTTAGCATGAATTTGTTGAAGCCTACACATAAAATTTCCACATGAATTTTTAAGCTGCACTTTCCCATAGGGCAGTAGATGTACAAGCTGCCTTTGTATGTTTTTCCTGCCAAGCTACATTACCGCAGCCAAGGGCTGTAATGGATGACAAATAATAAGAGTACTGCTTACAATAATTGTATCAAAAGTACCTTTTATCTGCTGGCAGCAGCAGTAGTGGCCTCCTGAAGGATTAGGGATGTGTGGATGTAATCCAGAATGGTGTACTGGAATTAATCCCCTTCCTCTCCCATCCACCAACTGACTGCCATAGGTTTGTTTCATACACGTGTGTACTAGAATATACAAAAGCTTTAGGCCATTTGGATTGTCACCTTTTCTGTGAGTATTCTGAAAGCATTTTTCAAATTCTCGAGCTACATGTTTGGCTTGTGGATGAAAACAACCCATCCACAATATTGTGTTTGTTCATTCTTCTGTGTTTATATGTTTCTTTCGTACCAGTTTACCTTTTCACACAGCTTACTTGCATATATGATCTTGTGCTTTAGTAAAAGTTGCAGATGTGAAGTCTTGACAATCTGAGCAATTTAAATGTGATATATGCATGTTAAGAGCTGCAGGTTGTATCAATATTTTCAAATGAGATTTGAATTATGCTTTTCCTTGTCAAAGGAGTCACATAAAATTTGAGTGGTGCTATGTACATAGTAAGGAAGAAAGGATATAGACCCTTCCTGATGGCTCAACACGATGACAAGTTAAATCCAGTGGAAGGGCTACTTGATCGTATTCATACATATAAATGAAAAAAGGTGGCAGAGCTTTTTGTAGGGGCTCTTGATACAAAATATTAACTTCATTTTATTTAAGCTTTATGCCTCAAGTAGTATAACACAATCTATATGTAGGATCTCCTTCTGAAATAGTCATGGCTTTTTATTTGAAATCCGTATCCAAAGTAGCTTTATATCTATACTGCCAAACTGTTGTTTGCACATGTTGGTTTTCTGAAGGAATTACTTTAGGCTCATGTTTAAAACTCTGTTAAGAAATGTCTTCTAAACATGATGATCACTTAATGCTAACTGTTCCATTTGTTCCTAACATACCATCTAAATGGTTTAGAGGGCTTCCAGAGCTTTGCCTTTGGGGCTTATGAGCTACTTGTGTTGTCATATGGAAACAGAAAATAGTACTTGCAGAATGGGAATCATATTATCTACAGGCTATTGGGCAGCAGATGCAAGTAGGTAAAAACAAGTCAGTAAGAGCCTTTACAGACACCTACTTGTAGGAAGGATCAAAAAGTGCCTGAGGCTATAAGAAACCTCTGATAGTCAGGTCTTCTGCTCAAGGCAGAGCAAAAGCCAGTACTCTTGCCAATATTTAGGCAGCAAGTTTATGTGTTCCTGAGGCAGGTTGGAATGTGGCAGTCAGGTATTTTTGTCCTGATAGGATACAGTGTCCAAGTGTGAAGCACTTGAGTGTAGGACATTGGGTACTGTTTTTCTACAAGTACGTTTAAGCTGCCCTTGGATTTTTTGTTTTATTTTTATTTCTAAGCTATGGAACAAATGAGTTGACGTTTTTGCAGTTGCTGGATTTCTGACCTTGATAACGTGGAAACATTCATGTTTAAAGAAAGCTGTCAACAGCAGGTAAATCATATAGGAAATTTTAGCACTTTGTTGTAAGTTCACAACCTGTTTTTATGAGATAAATAGTAATTTTCAGTGAAGTAGGGTGGGTATGTGGAACTGAAGCTTATATTTACATTTTCCTTAGCAAGACTGACTGAACATCTGTTCATATCTTATGTGACTTCTGACAATTTTTTACTGTGGTACTTTCTACTATATTGCTAATATTAATCAGCTGAAACAGATTTTAGTGGAGTCATTTTTGATGTGAAGGTAATAGGTGTGCAATTAGTTTTGAATTGCTTAAATAAAAAGGCCTATTCAAAATATTTGTCATATTGGTAACTGAAATGTATTTTCAGATCAACGCAGACAGTAGTACTTAGACTGTAAAATAGAACTTACAATGCTTGTGAATGCAATTTAAATAAAGATTGGTTTGAGTTCTTCTACAGGGATTATTATTAATTTGAGTATGCTGAATGTTGTAGGCATCATTCTAGCATGAACCACTCATTTTATTATAAATTCAAATTAGATTCATTGTCAGTTGCTTCTACAAAATTAAAGTGGCACATGAAAGACAGTTACTCTGAATTCAGCTATTGTAAAAATGTGCATTCATTGAAACAAATTTTTGTTTTTTTATGAACACTTTGTACCCTTAATGTATTGCTTTTTATACCAGTTCAGAATTGGGACCTGCTGTGGAGGCTAAATCTGATATATTAAGGCTTTTTTTGAAGTATCAAAATGAAGGTTGAGGAGGATAGGTGGAGTTTTCTGAAGTTTGTAGTGGAACAAGGCTGGGTGCAATGTAGCAACTGCATTAAACTGAAAAATTTACTGCCTTTTTGATTCAGGTCTTTTAGACCCATTCAAGATACTGATCTCAACATAGCCATTCTGCATATATTTAACTTCTTTATATTAAATTTTTGAGGATATTTTTGTTTGTTTTGATTACTTTAGTTCTCTAGTTTGCCTTTTTTCATGAAGATCCACTAATTAGTATTTGGTTTTGAAATATCTTGTGGGTGGAAAAAGGGATGTTTGTCCAAGCATTTACTACATCAGAAAATTAGCTGTTTCTCTTAATTGTGGGGTTTTTTTTTCAGAGGGTTGGGATGCTACTTGCAATTCAAGCTGAGGAATTCTGCAGTTTTGCGAATATATACATGGATAAACTGTTTTAAAGCTAACTAGATCATGATAGACATCTCTTAAGATACTTAAAACCAGGAAGCTAAGTTTAATGTCTTGTGTTTAGTGCAAAAATTGGGAAGTCAGCCATCTTCATAGTAGTCAGGAAGATGGGCTTAGTGATTAGCAGGTCTCTTAGAGGCTGCTTTCAGGAAATCTGTGGGATTTATTTCAGAAAGCTTTTTGAAATGTCTTAAAGCTTTAGTATGGGGATTCTAGTTCGAGTTCATGTTGTGCAGTACTATTTTCAGCTGAAAAGACAAGAAATAGTTGTTGGAGAGGTACAATTTCAGATAACTTCTAATCACCCCACTAGTAGGGCAGGGAATAAAGGAGTCCAGTGAAAGAGATGCATCATCTGAAGCACAGCTGAGAATTTTACTATGGCAATAATGAGATTAAGCTTTTGGATGTCATCAAAATGAGAACTATTGCTGGATTCATCATCCCATGCTATTGCACTTTGTATTTACCGCAAGAAGTTATGGAAGAGCTGTGAGCATTATATCACCATCCAGCAGAGCAGACTTTTTATGACTTGGCTTCACAGCAAAAGTTCTAACTGCCAGTATTTTCAGAATGTGTTTGAGAAAACTGAGCCAATATTGTCTACAATTTTTTTCTCCATTAAGGAAAAGTATTTTCGTTTTGAAATTCTGCTACAACTGACTTGGAGTCTCTTTCTTCCTCTGGAAACTTGTCCTTTATCAAAGCTTAAGTGTGTTCCTTAAAATAAATATTTATAAAATGCAAACTAATAAGCCAAAGTGTGGTTGGTTGGTTGGTGGTTATTTGGTTTTGTAGTAGCATTTTATTTTCTCTAATCTGAAACCATAAGGAATTAGAGATGACCAGATACCCATCTAGCTCAATATTGTATGTCCAGCAACAGTCAGTAGTAGTGATTTGATTGTTTTTTAGTTCTTTGGTCTCCCAAGAAATAAAAGAATGAGAAGGTACACAGAGATACTTCCATAGCCTTCAATTTGACTTAAGAGCCTCCTGACTTTGAAGATGATATTTTCTTTTCAAAGTCAACGAAGTCTTGAAAATTTGCTGAAGAACTACTGTTATCAGACATACTTCAGTAGTTGTATAACAGACCTGTTTGGAACAACCTTATTTGGTTGGCTTGATTTAAATTTTGTTGCATTAGCTTGTAGCTAATACAACTGGAATTCTCCAAATAAAGCAAAATATTTAGCTGCTGCTGTGTAGTATTAGTAATTTCCAAAAACCACTTCATCGTATTTCAGTCAGGTGTTATTTAAGAGTATTTAGAAAAAGTAATGTTGTTCTTACAATATTTTCACATTCAGAATTTATGTGGAAACTATTTCTAGTGAAATTGCAATGCACTTCTGTCAGACTGCTGTTTTATGATCATTTGTATGCCGTGGAATTTGAGCCTTGAATTCCTTGCTTGTTCTTCCATCTGAAATAGAAAAGAATTGCATGGGATTATTTGGATTTGATGGAGTGTCTGATAAGACTTCTCAATCTAAGGAGAAATAGTAGAATATTTCTTAAGGATTTGTGGACAGATTTACCTGTTTTCCTGATCTTGGTTTTGAAAACATTGTGTTAAGGACAAATGCAATAAGTATTTGCTTGCTTTGAGTTTGGCATTTCATCTTATGTTGATTGTATTGATTTACTACAGCTGAATACAGAACATCACTTTGTTCTACATTAAACACAAGTTTTTTCTTTTCTATTGGCTTAGCAGAGGGGAGCCAGATTCCTAGCTTGTAGTTCTGCAACAGGAAGATTAATTCTACCTAAAGATTAAAGTGAAACAATTCTACTTTGTCGTTATCTGATGTATCTAGAAACATGATGCAGTGAATTAACTGAGGAGTAATCGTTGCTTAGATCTCTCTGCTATGATTAAATGTAAAGAAAAAAATCCTTGCAGTTATTATTACTTCATCCAGCTAAATTCCTGGACTGTTGCATTAGCTGCATCCTGAGTCTGAGAACATGGGATTTTAATCTCTAGCATTATGGGAAGCTTTAATCACATGTTTGTTTACTATTTGTGATCTAGGAAATGTCATTGCTTCATATAGCTAAGCAGTACAGATGTAATCTAAGGATTAGGAAAAGGCAAATCTTCCTATCCATTTGACCTTGAAAATCTGATTGGATTTTCTGTGTGATCTGGCATGATTTTCCCTAATTATCTGAAGCTTGATGTATGTGAGCGGGAGACATTGAGTCAGCTGTACATAGATGGGTAAAATTCAAAATTTTTTTGGTATTAATTTCAGATTTGAGTGCAAAGAAATGACAAAAATCAACCAAACAAAACAACAGCAAACATCCCTCCCCACATACACACATACAAAACAAAAACAGAAAAGTGAGGTAAAATGTGGTCTCTAAAATAAATTTTCTGTGATTCAGTGGCCTTGGCTGTTTACTCAATATGAAGGTCTTATAACAGTGAATAGGCATAAGGTCCTAAGTCAGTTGAATTAACTTCAGCCCATAATAGGAAAGAAAACAACTTTTACTTTGTACTGCTGGTGCTATGGGCTATGGCAAGAAAACCAAGTAATTTCCCCTTAAAGCAAGTGGGGAAAATTGTGAACAATTTTTGCTGAGAGTGGATTGGCAGCCTCTTACGGGTTTTAGTATCTTCAAACAAATGGACGGTTGATTAAATACTGAAAGTTAAAGAATAAAGAAATGATTATACTTAAAATGATCATTAAAATATGTAGCAATTTGGAGTAGGAAAACTGATCTTCAGAGTAATGAATCGGTTTTTTTTTTTTTAATATTTCCTTTGTCTACTTTGGTATAGCAAGAACGTTCTTTTTATGACCTATTTTTTTCCTGACTAAATCCAAATACTACAGTTATACTGAATCTAGCATTAGTGCAGTTGTTGCAATCAAGTTTATCAAATACTGGATTCAGGTAACTTACATAAACTAGAATATTTAGGAAATGCAAATAAGTGTGATTGTCTCTTAAGGTATTTCTGCAGCTAGTTTGTATGGAGAATGTTACTGTTAGAATTCTGCTCTTAGATCTACAAATACATTTTAACCTTGACAAGTCCATTCGAGACATCTGAATGTTGCTGAAACAAGGCTGATTTTTAGATGCAGTATTTCCTGGCAATTTCTAAGAAGGTCTAAACCACTCTTCATCCATTAACTGGGAGTAGGGTTCTAATTTAGAATTCCTTACTATTTCTGGAAATTAAATTTTTGTTAAATTAAATTTGTAGATGGGCAGAAGGATTGCAGTTGTACATGGTAGTATACGACTCAAAAGGAGAAAGCAAATTTTTAGCTTTCCTAGTTCATAAAAACATGGTGGGCTTTACTGTTAAAGGTACTTTTATTTCGTAAGTTTAGATAAGATTACTTCAGGAAGACCTTCACTGTGACAGTAATTGTTCATACAGAAAGTGATTACAGATGCTGAAAACTCATAAAGGTTTTGTGTCAGTCTGCCAGACTCTTTCATGTATACCTATGGGTTCCAAAATGCTGCAGCACTGTGATAATTTAAAGTTTAATTTTTAATGGAGTTGCACCTTGCTGTTCTGAGTTTCCTCAACAAATTCTAATCATAACGCTTGAAGTCAGTTCCAAATGAAGTCAGATTTTGTTGTAACTGTTTTATAATGAAAGGGGTGTAACAATTTGACTCAGTGATCTTGGAGGTCCTTTACAACCTTAATGCATCTATAATTCCACTTTTATTAGATCTAATATTTGGTGTTTCTGTGTAAAATATTGAGGAAAAACAGTATATTTTGATCAGTTTTGAGCTTGGAGTATTTATACTTTCAAAAATGTATGCCAACAACAGCATTAAAAGTCAGTGTTACATTTTCTTTTTCACTTGTCAAACATGCAAACCTCAAATATATAGACTTGTTTTCCAGGAGAAGTCAAAGAGTTTTATCATAATTGTCTTTCTATCAGGAAGCAGTGCTACTGTTAAAAGTTGTTTATATTTAAGTCCTGTATTAGTATTGCACTCGTATATCTGAAACTTTGGCTTCTAGAAAATACCAGTCATCTGCTTTCTGAGTGGAAGTCTCATGCCTTATAAAATTTTGGTCTGAAGAATTTCAGTGTAACTTTACATTTATTCAATTGCCTATAATTCTCTAGTCCATAAAGTAGATACTACAAAAAAGCATGTGAAATCCATTTTTACCTGGATTCATGTGTTAAATTGTTCCTCAGTAGTTGTCAGCCTTTGTGCTGAGTTCTTTCTGAGCATGCTGCTGAGGAAGGTTGTTTTGGTGGGGCTCTTCCATAGTGCTTACACTACTGTGTAATCTATATGATTAAAAAAAGATTCCTAGAGACTTGTCAAGATGATGAGAAAGTATAGATGGGGAGGGCTTTTCTTTCAAGAGATCTTCAGATAATCTGAGGCTAGTTTGGCTTTCTTAGCTCTTTGGTCACAGAACACTAACTTGAAAAAAATACAGTTGTATTTATTTCCTGTGGTTTGCTAGGGAGGTGAAAACTTGCAGGGAAGTCTGGAGTGTCCATTTTTGGGAAAGATGTTAAGCATTTTCGTTTCTGTGGTAAATGGAAACAGACGGGAACTCATTAAAGCTGCTAATGATGCATGGATTTTTTTCAGCAGTAAGAAATGTGTTGGTTTACTATTTTTTATGTTTGGAAGTAATTTCAAATTAAACTGTCTTAAAGTGTACCTCAAGGATACTTTATATATTTTTGATCAGCTTTCTTGCACTCAACATTTTTTCTTAATGTCTCTTGTTGGCATAAGATCAAATTTCCACAAGAACTTCGAAGTCCTGATAAATATAATTCGCTTTTGCTGTTTGAGTAGAAGGCTGTTGTGAAAAGCTAACAGCATACTTGAAGATGATTGTGAAGAACAAGTTCTAGTTGTCCATAGAAGAACCTTTGTTGCACTTCTGAAATTGGTCGGATTTTGGTATGTTCTGTGCTAACACGTTTAGCACTGCAACCCACAGCATGCTGGCCCCAATCCAACTGTGGTTTCAAGCAGTGCTTCATTTTAGTCATCTTGTGTGCTCTTCATATTTGCCCACCACTGCAGTTTTTCATTAGCACATTGTAGAGACAGTACTTGGATATGTAATCAAGAATCAGTTCAGTATGTATCTCTTGAATGAGTAGTCGTGCAACCTCGATTTAAACTTCTAAATCTCATTCCTAATTATTTTACAATTGGTATAACACTAATCTCAGATTTTTGGATGTGATCTGTCTCAACCACATTCCTGCAATTTTGGAAGACGGGTTTGATGTTTGCTTTTAAGTGTAATGTAGACAACTACCATTAAAGCTCTATACTTTGTTTATAGTGTATAAGAATGAAATAGTTAAGTATTAAACCATGTTGTAAATTTTTTTAATTTGAAAATGAAAAAAGTCTCTAAGAATTATTTTTACTATTTTGAGCCAGCTAAAATGTGTCAAGTTAGAAGTTAACACTTAAAATATTTGCAGTGCTGATTCAAGGTGCTAATATGCACATGCTAAAAAAACTCAAAAAGGCAAAGCATGATTTTCTTCTTTGACCTGTATGACCAACCGTATCTGTTAATTACAAAAATACACCATAAAATGTTAGTTTTTAAAGTTTTAAATTTATACTGACTTTGAAAATTCTCAGCTTTTAGATTATTGTATTAAACTGAGTAAAGTAATGAACTTTTTTTTCCCTTTAACAGAAATTGAAAAATTTCAAAAGGGGGAAGGAAAGGAAGAAGAAAAGTATATTGATGTAGTCATCAATAAAAATATGAAGTTGGGACAAAAAGTTTTGATTCCAGTAAAACAGTTCCCTAAGGTAAGCCCAATTTCCATACTTGATAAATTGTAACAAGTTACAAAAATTTGACTAATAACTAGGATTTTTTAGCAGCTACATTTAAAACTATTTAGTGTCTATTGTTGCTATTCTGCATTGTGGTCTGTAGAAATTCTAAGGTAGGAATGATTCTTATTGGAAAAAAATGTTCAGGAAAGTGCTGGCCACAAAATATGTTGAGAACAAATGATGAGTCATATTTTCAGAATAGTGAGATCCTCTTTATAGCATCAGAAGGAATGAAATACACTGAAGAGCACTTCTCCAATGAGGACTGGCTGGGAGTTGGAGTTGCTTAATGTCAAGAAGAGAAAGCTCTGATAAGACCTTATAGTGCCTTCTAGCACTTAAAAGGGGCCTACGGAAGCGGTGGGTAGGGACTGTCTATCAGGGATGTGACAGGATAAGAGGTAATGGTTTTAAACAGAGGCTAGATTGAGCTCACCACTGTGAGGGTGTGAGATGCTGAAACAAGTTGCCCAGAGGTTGCAGATGCTCCATGCCTGGAAATGTTCAAGGCCATCTTGGATGGGGTTTGGAGCAACCTGGCCTAGTAGAAAGTGTCCCCACCCATAGCAGATGGCTTGGAACTAGATTACCTTTAAAGTTCCTTCCGAAGTAAACCATTCCATCATTCTAAACCACAGGCAGTCACTCCTGTTTAGTATCATTTGTTTACTGGGATCAGGCTTGTGGTTTTATTTCTGAGATGCAATAAACTGGAATATTTTGAATGAAGTGACACAGCTTCAGTGTGGCAAAGTGAGAGCTTTATTCTGGCTTACCTGTAGCCTGCACTGAGTGATGTGAGTTTTGAATGCATGTACTCAGGGTAACAGTCTGTTTGCATGCCAATGGTTGTTCTAAGGGCTGATCCTCTTGTTAATTGTGTCCAGAGGAGGGCTTAAATTAGGGATGGTTTGTCAAGTCTTTTGGTGTATATACAGAACTTCACAGCTCAGTGAAACTGAGATGATTGTGGGTGCATAGATTGTGTATTCAGATTCTGTGTAACATAAGCAGAAGGGATTATGTGGTGCTTATGAGACCTGCCATGATGCTTCACTTAAATGCTTTACACCTTTGTGCATTTGTGCAGTCTCCTAAACCATTTTGCCTACAAGAGATTTTAGTATTAAAGCAAATATGTCATTCACAGAAGGTGCCAAGTTCCTCAGAAAATGGTTAAAAGATTTGGTTCCAATTTATGAGCAATTATCTCCTTCCTACTGATCAGGATTGATGAAAAAATGTTTCAGAAGATTGAAACTTAAGACTTAAATATAGCCGAAATCCTCAATTCTTTTCTGCATGTGTATGTTGACTTTGGAACGTTTCTTCTAGCAAGCTGACATCTTTCTGCCTTCCTGTGCCTACAGTCTACACTAATTCTGTTAGCTATTGTGCAAGATCCTGACAAAAGGATATATTGGGTCTTTTGGGAGATCTAGTCTTTTTGGTGTTAGTTCAGTGAGAATCTGATTTTTGAAGATGACTCATTCACTACAATAGTTGATAAATCTCTCAAACTAGCATTGTACTACCACTTTGGGTTGCTACTGACAAAAGTTGTATATCCAGCAAGTGGTGGGAATCTTTTTCTTTAAACTTCATGAATAAAGTAGTGCTTCCCCAAATAAATGAGATATATGAACAGCCCACCACTGTATTATCCCCATTCAGATAGTTTACTAGACCTGACACAGGGGTTACTAAATTTTCTTTAAGTATTTAATAGCCCTTTCCCTTTTTAAAACTTGTAACTCTGACTCCTTGAATAAATCATAATATCCTCAACACAGGTCAGGCAGTCCTAGCTCTGATCTGATCAGCCTAGCATTGTACTGCCTACTTATATTACCTGTCCTGTCAGATATATTCTCATGGGCTCATAGCTAAGTCCTGTGCAAATTCGGCCTTATTACCTCTGACAGCTCTGGAAGGTGACAGGTTAACTGCAGCAGAAAAATATTCAACTGAAGGTCAGAGCATCTGGATTTCTGTTGGAAAAGAATCTGGTAGACCTCAGATTGAAAAGTAGGTTTTTCACTTTTTATAAAACAACTTTTCTCGCTGTAAAAAATCCTTATGAGTTTCTGATCTTCTGCTTGGTGTGCAAACAGTTGAGTCTCTGTAGTGATGTGCTTAATTTGTCTCCTGCTTAAGAGGTCTTGGTTGTTTCTGCAGTGCTATAGATTTATATCTTCTAGCTGAGACCTTTTTGCCTTCCTCAGATCTTGGCAGTATTAACAGTCCTAATCTCATGCTAGAGCTAGTTGGCCTAAATGTGTCTCTTTCCTTGTTTAGACCCTGCTGGAAAGTGATAGAATAATGAAGGCAGCTTGAGTTTTTGTCTGCTTTATGACATAATTTAGGATAGTCTCAGGGGTCATGTTCAGTTTCTGCTTGAGGCTAGTTATGCATTTGAATTTGTTGCTTTGTTTCTTACAGACTCCTGTATGCATTAAAATAAACCCTGAATTAATATCCTGATATGGTGACAGTCTTACTTGGTAAGACACGATTTGGTAAGACTCTCTTCTACAGATTTGGTGCAGTCAAGTCTCTTCAAAATCTGATTGTGTACAGTCTCATAATAAATTTTTCAGGTTGGTCTAGCTCTACAAGTTCCTCTGAGAATTCTGAATTGCTATGATAATGGAAATTAGGTGAGGGCTTTTGTACAACCAAAGAAGGTCCAACTTCTTAAGATGGGAATCCAATCAAGTTACCTATAGTGGGGAATCCATGTGGATGCTGTGTGTCTGAACTGCAATTAATGAATGAGATCGTGTCAGTTTAGACAATGAGATCCAGGGTAATTTAATACACCTCATTCTTTGATCAACCGAATGCTTCAGATGGCTCTAGGTGAAGTGTGAAAATGTGACCCTTAAACCTGTGCTTCAGTTGCATTTCATCCTTGAAAATAATCTTCAAGCTTGCACAAACTTAAAGCAGAAAAAGTGAGCTGGCCACAGAAGGTCACAGTGTTATTGTCTTGGTGAAGGGACTCTGGATCTATCCTAACACTTCTATGAAATGCCAGTGTGTGTGAAAGGTCTTTCATAGCTTAGATGCATGTAATGAATATTCATCATCAAGAAGTTTAGTCTGAGAAAATTGATTTTGCTTTGACAGTTTAGTGAGTTTAAGTGTTCTGAATTCAGAGAAGAAATTACTTCCATGGATAATAAATGGAACAGTAATTTTCCATGAGATGGATCAAAGCTACGGGAACTACTTTTGTTTTACAGCAGGCTACAGTTTTAGAAGTTGCTCATAGATCCACACTTAAATACAGGGTAAATCTCAGAAGTCACTAAGGAATTGTCTGTGATGTTCCTTGACATGAGGCTTTAAATATATATTCTCAACAGTTTCAGAGTTACGGAACTGGTATCCACTTAAGCCTTTAACGTTTAAAGTGAAAATATCTCTTTTAAATGTCATTGTCATATACTGTGTATCTGCAGTTGTTACATAAAGTCATGGAGAGATTAGTATTTTAATTACATTACTAGGTAGAAAGCAATTTCTCATTATAGCTTAGCTCTAAGAATTTCTCAGAGTAGAAATGTGAAAAAGTGGTTGTACAACCTTAACTGGCACCAGCAAGCATAGTACCAGGCATAACTTTTGAGAAACTTTGTAGAAACTGACCATGTTTTCTGTTGTGATGAAATGTTTCAAGACCTATCACTTTGTTGTTTGAAGGAGTTTGTGCCACCTTTCTGTAAGAATCTTATGTTCTGAAAGTGAGTATGAAAAATCTTGAAGTTTTTTCTGGTTTTGGGTCACTGTAAGGAAATGTAGTCTTAATATAACTGATTTTTCTAATGACACTGTCACAGAGGAACCATTTCAGAAAACTAATATGCCAAGAAAGCTTTCTATGACTTTAATGACAATGGCTTGCTTAGAACTTTACAGGAGAGCATTTGGTCAAGCATTTATACTTTTATTAAATATTTTAAGCTGGATGAAGCATTTTCAGCAGTCTTAATGAGAATAAAAAAGTGTGGTAGTTTGAGGGGTCCCAGGTCCTCCTTAAACAAAAATATAGGGACGGAGACCCATCCCAGGGGAATGGACCTCTTTATCCCAGGATATCATAACNAGGAGAGCTGCTGCAGCCCTCTGATCATCTTTGTGGCCCTCCTCTGGACCTGCTCCAACACTTCCATGTCCTTCCTGTGCTGGGGGCTCCAGAACTGCACACAGTACTCCAGATGGGGTCTGAGGAGAGCAGAGTAAAGGGGCAGAATCCCCTCCCTTGCCCTGCTGGCCACGCTTCTCTTGCTACAGCCCAGCACTCGGTTGCTGTCTGGGCTGCATGCGCTCACTGCAGGCTCATGTTGAGCTTTTCATCAACCCAGCCCCCCAGGTCCTTTTCCTCAGGGCTGCTCTCCAGCCATTCACCACCCAGCCTGTAACAATTTTTTTTCCGGACAGGCATTTTTCCATGGCTGATCTGGACACCCTACAATATAGAGCGGTGGCACCAGCTGCCACTTCTCTGATTCCTGACCCAGATATTTAAAAAATGGCGCCAGAGAGAGCAGACTCTGCCCTCTGTGATAATTTCCAGAACAGGGAGAGGAGGTGTGCCTGCTGTGGGCCGCTGATGCACCTCTGTGTGCAGATGACCAGCACAGCCACTCCGTCCTCTGGTGTAGGGCTAGTGATGCAGACAGATATGGTCATACCTTGGTCTGAGTACCGCATTATCAACAGCATGCCTACACAGGTCATGGATGCAGATAGCTTGCATAAGGCCCTAGCCTTCACAAGCAATCTGGCTGTAGATAACCAGCACAAACCCACTGGAGTATCCTGTGCTAACTGTGGCAGTTGCCCTCATTGCACTGGTCTCGCATAGGGGTGCAGCGGCACAGGTCCGTGTACCCCACTGAGCCTTGAAACAGTGGTAGTCACACTGGTGGCAGCAGTGACAAATCTAGTGACTGCCTTAGTGACAAGCGGCACTGTCCCTGTCAGCACTTGTGCTGAAATAGCTAGTACTGAAGTGATCCAGGTGGCAGCAGCAAGAAAAAAGGGCAAGGATTGGAGGAGACATATTGAAAAGCTTAGTCCAGAGGAGGGTGATAGTGCTGATGCAGATGGGGGAGCAAGTGCTCGATGACCCTTATGTCAGCCAGTGAGTGTACAGTCACCTCCGGTCTGGTCAGCTGCTTCACCAGCTGGTGCAGCTCAGCCAGCCGATGCTGCAGCACAGCCACCTATCCCTGCACAACCCACTGGGCCTCGTGCACTGCCAGGGGATGGTGCTGCAGCAGCCCCTGCAGCAGCTCCTGTTCCAGCCCCAGTAGTTCCTCCAGTTCCCGCAGCTCCTACTCCTGCTTCTGCTCCGCAGCCAGCAGTGGTTCTGGCTCCTGTTCCTGCAGCTCCAGTGATTCCACCTCCACCACTGGTTCCAGCTCTCACTCCTGGTCCTGTGGCCCCGGCTGAGCCAGCAGTTTTGGTTCCACAGCGAGTCGCTGCTCAGCCTGTGCAGCCAGCTCTTGCTCCTCCGGTAAGGCAGTCTTTGACCAGGAAGGAGCTGAGACAGGTTCACCAGGACCATACCCTTAGAGAAAGGGAATCACTTATATCCTGACTCACAAAAATTTGGACTATGGAGTGCGGCAACCTCATCCTTGCAGATGACAAGGCACAACAGCTGGGATCCCTAGCAAGAGATGTGGGCATTGATAAGGATATAGGGAGACAGGGTGGACTGATGAATCTCTGGCACCATCTTCTAAATGTGGTGGAAGAGCAGTTCTCTTATAGGGATGATTTGATCTGGAACCCACCAAGATGATGGAATATTGAATAGGGTGTTACATGTTTGTGTGAGATGGGAGTGAGAGAAATCCTCTATGGAGAGGCTGAGACAGATGATCCTGATGAGGTGTGTGTAACCAGGCCTCTTTTGAAAAAGGTGGTTCAGCTTGTACCCTCAAGTTATGCCTCTACCTTGGGAAGTATACTTACAGGAATAGAGGGAAGGAGGAATTTTGCTAACCAGATGAGGCAGCTGGCAGACAGCCTGAATAAGGATGCAATGGTCTCAGCTATTGAGTCTGTGAGGAAGGACATAAAAAGCTTGCAAAAGAAGGTGAATCCACCTCCTCCCCCTAATTCAGCCCAGATCTCAGACATCAACAATATAGGCTCTCCTCAAGGGCCACCTCAATCTAGGCCAAACTTTCAAAAAAGATCACCTCAGGCTGAGCCAAATTTTCCTCAAAGGTCACCTCGGGCTAGGCGAGGGTAGTCACAGAGAAACATGCCAGGTGGCAGCACCGGAAATAAAGCTGCGAAAAGGGTGGCTGCCACCACTGCAGACACATTTATCCAGGGCAATTGTGCTAGCCCAACAGATGGAACCACCATAATTAGTTACATAGCACTTTTTAAATGTAATTTTTAAAAGGAAAACATGCATACCTTCAGTATAAGCTAATACTTGTGGGCTAGTGGACACTATGGCCAAGGGATAGAATCCTATATTGGAGGAATTTGAGGAGGAGCTGTGTTACAAATTATGCAGAATTAATAATTGATATTAATTTTGATATCCAAGTGAAGATTGTTAATAACCATGAAAATTGTTTAACGTTAAATCTTGCCAGAACATTTATTTACAGTGTTTGAAACGCATGGTTTGGATACTTAGACACACAGGGAACAGGCAAAATTAGAACACTTTAAGAAATAGCTAGCAAATGCAAACAATTAGAACTGGAAAGAGGTTCTTAGTTTCAATTATACCTCTTGCCCATCAGGGGACTTGAGAGGCTCCTTTCTGCTACTAGGGCAGAAAGGCACAATAGAATCTAGTTACAGAATTTCTTAGAGAGACGGTTTGAATGTTTACTCACAAAATAGTATCAGACAGTACCCAAAGCACATGGATGGGTTACCGTCAGTGGTTTCAAAGCCATTAGAGGCTTTGAAGTTTTCCTAGGCTCTTTTCTCAGGAAACTGGGAGTCGCATAGTCTCTGATCTGGTTCCTCTTGACTCCCGATTCAGCAGAAGACTTGCAAAGAAGCAGGCAGGATGCAATGAGACGATAGCACAGAGAGCACGTTGAGGCAGTAGCAGCAATGGCAGCAGCAGCAGCAGCCTTCTTGTGTTAGCTGCTCATCCCTTTTATCCATGCAGCTCGAGTCTAATGGGCCTTTGGACATACATTAGCCAATCAGAATGGCACTTTGCCAAGCTTGACCATATTAGGTGAAGCTAGGGCTTTTGTTTTCCTTTCCTGTGGTTGCTTCCCCCAGCACAGAAGGAGGGGGAGCAGGGGAACATGTCCAGGCAAACCAGGACATGTATAAGCCTATTTTGGCTTATTCAAACCTACCACAACAAGCTATTGCACTTCATGGTGTATTTTACCTGCAAAGTAAACCAAAGGAATAGATATAGGAGAATGCACTTTGAAAAATAAGAACAGCCCTTAAATCTTGTGTCCTTTTGTTCAAATGATGCAAGATTACAAAGGATATAATTTCTAACTACTAGAGTGTTACTCAGCTTGAACTGTAGCTGAGGTAAGAATTTTTCCCATCTCTAATTGTCTCCTCCCAGGTCTGTTAATCTGAATCTTGCTAACAGTTTTTGCAAAGATGCCTTAAGTGTTTTGCTGTAACTCGTTTTGAGATATTTGGCATGTCCTTCAGAGGTGGCCTAGAAGCAACTTTAAATTTGGAACTTTATTTCCTGTTTTACATACCTTCGTAATATCCTGATTCTTGCATAAGATATCAAAAGCTGTCTTAACCACAAAATTACAGAATGTTAGTGGTTGGAAGTGACCTCAAAAGATAATCTAGTCCAACCCCACTGCCAGAGCAGGATCACCTATACTATATCACACAGGAATGCATCCAGGTGGGTTTTGAGTATCTGCAAGGAGTGAGACTCCACAACTCCCCGGGGCAGCCTGTTCCAGACACAATCCATGATTTGATGTAGGCAATTCATTCAGTGTAGAATAACATTCATGACTGACTCTTCAGCTCTACTGTAGAACTGTGAATATGGCTGTAGCTTCCAGTCCAGCTTGTGCTGGAAATCAGTGAAGCTTCTTGAAAGCAGTGAAGCTCTTGAAGGCAATTTGAGTATGTACAGCAGTTTGGATATGGTTGTGCTGTTCTAGGAAGAAGCGTGAAAGAAAAGGGAAGCCTGGAATGTTTAGTTCTGGGCCAGAGCCAGTGAATGTCACTGACTTGTAGGGAGATGCTCAGATGTCTTCTTGCTACTGCCCAGTGCCTCTAATTCAGAGATAGTTTATGAGCTTTAGTGCAGTGATAGAGCTGAGCTTGTTTTTTGGCCTCGTGTTATATATTGGAAGAGCTAAACTGGATGTTCCAGGCTTACTTCTGTTACACCAGCAGATAAGCTGAGTTTGTTAACTTAGAAAACTTGCTTATTGTGTAGGGGTTTTATATCTTTGGTTGAATGCTTTTACTTCTTGATTGCCAAAGTAATGAATAAACAGTGTTAGTAACAAAGTGGTTGTTTGTCTGTTTTTATGCCTCTGAAATATTTCAAAATAAACTTTTTATCAGATGTTTCTGATTTGAAATAATAAGAGACTAAACCAGTAGTTTGAACAGGTACTGGATTTTTTTTTTTTTTGGAAGTAATTGTTTTCTACTGAAAGGATTAATTTAATATCATAAATAGGTTTTATTTATGGAATGGTCAACTGAAAAATTCCAAAGCTTTTTAGAGCAGAAAGGCTTCGAGACTGCATTGCAAGCCATTTCTAAGTAATACTCAGTATCTAGAGGTACTGCACTTTCAAATCAGCAGAATTTCAGACTTGCAGCACAGGTTTCTCATGCTTCAGACTTGTCAGATTTAATATTTGGAGCCTCAGTGCACAGAAAGGAATAGTCCAGTGAATCTCAGGATACAGCTAATGCATTTTCGTGTTTATTAAATGTATTGTCTTAAACTGTGCAGCTACTCGAATGGGTACTATAACACCTAGCTTCCACACTTGTTTTTCTGAAGGTGACGTGTTTTGGTTGTATTAAAGTTTTGTACGTCAAGTTCTAGATCTACACAATATACTAAACTATTTGACTTTAAAATAAACAATGCAACTGAAGTAAAGGTGTGCTTTGTAACACTCACATCTTTGAGCACCAAAGCTTTTTAGTTACTTTGCATACAAAGTGGATTTTGCTTTTGTTGCATAAATGCACGTCCATTTGTTATGATTTGTAGTTTGTATTTTGTCAGGTAGTTGTTTGTTCCAGTTAGGAAGTGATACTCAGAGCTATGCATTGCATAGTTAAATACATGCCTGCCTAGTGCTAAATTTCAGTCAAAAAATGGGTAAAACTTCATCTGAAAATTTCGACTAAGATTGCTGCTGGAAATCTGGACTGTAACAGACATAGCCACTCAATATTTTGAAATAATTTCAGCTTACCTTACTGTAAATGGAAAATATCTCATTTTAAATGAGTATGCAGTATTTATTTTTGTTCCTAATAACTTACAAGGCTATTTTAAAGTAAACGTAAGTAATCCTAAGTGATGCTTGAAAAATTTATGTAGTATTGCACTAAGTGAAAGCTTTCATTTGAGCTGAACTATGAACTCTCTGTTTGTAAGTAATGATTCTTTACTTAAGGAAACTATTGACAAGGAGTTATTAACTTCTAGAAACTCAAACTTGTTGTGAGCTGTTTCAGCGTTTGTGTCCCTTGCAGTTGTACCGCCAAAAATAATAAAATAAAGTCCAAGTTGGGAGGGACCTCTGCAGAACATCTGCTGCACCCTTCTGTTGAAATCATGCCTGTAGGTTGCACAGTGGCCCTGAGTCTTGAATATTCTGCACAAGGAAGTTTTCCATCATTTTACTGGACAACTTATTTCTTATTAATCTATCTTAGGGTTTGCAAGGCAAGGAAATGAATATACCTAAAAAAAAAAAAAAAAAGGATAAAAGGAGAGAAATTGCCAGAAGATTTCTTCAGGTTTGGCCTGATAATTTCAGAGTCTAGCTCATGCAAGGTCTTAAATTTAATACCTTCTGTGGACATTAGTCATCCATAAACAATTTGTTGACTTAAATCTTGTTTCTAACTCAGGTCTACATTGGGAATTGAATTTTACAGTACTAAGGGGAATAAACCTTACTTTTATTTAGTGGGATTTTTTTATCCTTCCATGGGTGATAGTGGATCCACTGTGATGCTTCATGTGCTGTTGGGGGACAGCCTACCTCAGTCATATTTTTTTCCATGGGCTATAAGAGAATCTGCTGAAGCACCTCCTTCCCCCATCTTCACTGACCTTAGTATCTGCATGGCAGTTTTTGTTGTTTTCTCACTTCTCTCAGCTTTGCAGTGTGTTTGTCATTTCTTAAGTGAGTTATCACCAATGGTATGTTGCTGACATCCTAAGCTTTGGGTAGTGATAGGTCTGCCTTGGAGCTGGCTCTGTCCAACATGGGGATAGCTTCTGTGATCTTTGCAGAATGGTCATCTCTGCATCTTCCTGCTATCAGATTCTTAACCATGTAAATCCAATACAGGAGTAAATTGTTTTTGGGAAGTATTTACAGCATTGCATACCAACTTTGATGAATAGCTTATGTTATTGGCTCTTTGCCATTTTTTTCCTCCAACTGAAATAGTTGTCTGTATACTTTTAAGTAAATCCTGGAATCTTCTCTAACTGTACTTCAAATGTTATAACTTCCAAAATACAGTGCAGTGATATATAAAAGTGGGCTGCTGAATGCACATATCTTTTCTCCTGGTACGTGGACCACTCCCTGTGGAGCAGTGCTTATGAGACCTTTCACGCTTCCTGGCTCTAAAGCCACTTTTGTATCCTTGAAATGACAGGAGGCAGATTCTCCCCTCTTGTTTTCCATTGTTATGAATGGATTTCTTTTTTTGATACCTGTTTTTCTTTAGCCTACTTTCTCTGTGAAGAACTTCAGAGTTTGAAAGAGCACCAGGTGTATGTTTTGGTGTTTTCTATAAATGGAAATGTTTGGGGGGGGTTGCCTTTTTTTTTTTTTTTT
>WBNM01031767.1:156617-214922 GCA_013399055.1 Ramphastos sulfuratus | reverse complement strand
TGTGTGTGTGTGTGTGTGGCTCCACTGTCTTCTCCCTAGTTATTTTAATGGTATACTACCATCAGAATGAATCACAACTGGCTTTGGTAAACTTATAATGAGAGTTGAGTGGTAGTTGAGTAGATCTTTAAGTGCTGATTCTGATACGGGACTGGATTTATATGCTTATGTTATCCGGATTTAATTCCTTGCTTGTTTCTGTGTTTTAGTGTAGCTATATTGTCTGGGTTACTTCATTAATCTTCAGGGGAGGATAAGGCAATTAAAATATTTTTCTTCAGAGCTTTCGTGAGTGTTGTTTGAGATAGCTGCCAGCTTTGTTTTTATGGTTATGTACCTGGTAACAATTGTTGGAAAAACTGAATTGCAGTTTGAGCACATCTGTTTTTAGTGTTGAATGGTTTAAACACAAAGTTCTCTTTATACTATTTGATTTTTTTTTTTAGTTCAAGTACTTCCGTTTCTGTTGACATCTGGTGGAACTAATGACATGCTGTTAACTGCCCTACACAGTTGTACTTGGAGATTGTGTAGCTTACGATCTGCTACTTGTTTCCATCTAGAACAAAAAATTACTTCAGCAGAATGCTCAATTTTATTTGTTAACTTATGCTTAAAAATCCAATTTCTTTTTTGTTGCTGTTCTTGCAGTTCAACTTTGTGGGAAAACTTTTGGGTCCACGTGGCAATTCCCTAAAGCGTTTACAGGAAGAAACCCTAACAAAAATGTCTATTTTGGGGAAAGGTTCTATGAGAGACAAGACAAAGGTAAGTGCTTATTATGTTAGTAGAGTGTTTGAATAGTGTAACTTGCCTAAAGTTCCTAGAAGTGAGCAAATACTGTGGAAAATAATTTGGAGCAAATATTCCTGTATTAGATTCAGACAGAATCTGTTTTCTCTAAGGAATCTGTTCTTCCTGCACATTTTGAAGTTACTATGAGTTGTCTGTAGTGCCCCCATCCTCTCCCCCCCAAACTATGGTTGTGGGAAATGTAAGTGTGGCATTACCAGTGGTGTGTTCTAGACTGATGTGGACCACTGATGCCAAACTGACCATGTCAGTGTTTCTGCCTTTGAAGGAACTTAAATTTTGGATGAATGTGAACATTTTCACAAAACACTAAATAACATTTCTAGGCAAAAATGGAAATGAATAAGGTTAAACACAAACTAAAAAAAAACCCTCACATCTCTGAGGATGACATATGCAGTTGAAGCAGCTGACAAATTGAAGTTGTTTTCATGTTAGTTATGTGATTATAGTGGATGTGTCCATTACAAGAGCCAAAGCAGAGAGCAGAAAAGAAACCTTTAGCTTGATAGGTGTTGGTACTAATCAGTTTCACTCTACTGAAATTAATTTTTTGCCTAAATCTGTAGTACATAAGTGTACATCAATGAGCTGTCACCTGTCTGGTGAGCTGCATTTTTTAATTGGAGCCTTCCTAACAATACAAATTAAAACACTTGAACATATTTCTTGCCTGCAGCATAGCATGTTTTATAGGTCCCCAGTGAAATCTTTTGGTGGTTATGTAAGCTGAAACTTAAAAATATTGTGTGCTGTAAAGACAGATAATGACATGCATATGGAATAGTAACTTAGATGGCCGGCTACTGAAATTCCTGAACTGCTTATTGCCTAGCACATTTCTACATCAGTGAAATAAAAATGTTAGGTGATTTATAGTGTTTATCAAGAACTTCATCAGAGCCCATAAATTACTTTGTTCTGTGCAACTAAAGAACTAATTTCCTCTTAAAGAATAAAAACTCAAGTTGCTGTAAGCCAGGATGACAGAGTAAATCTCCAAATCCTGCTTGAAATAACGCTTGAACTTTCACAGTTCTTGCAAAATGTGTCAAACTGACTTGATTCTGTTGCTACATTTTATGTTTCTGTATCAAAACAAGATGTGTCATGGAATAGGAAGGCCCCCGATTTTTTCTAAAGACTCTGCAGTATTAAAATGTCTGTTTTATTAAAAGCTGAAGCTCCTACTGAAAAGTCTAGATCCTAACATGAACCTTAGAGTCCTGGGAAAAAGTCTTTTATATAAAAAACATTTGAATCTCTGATGTTTCCTTTAATGATAACTTTTTATTTGACTTTTTCTTGAGATGCTATCCAAAGCTGTTAAAATAATTTTAAAGTGGCTAATAAAGTTCTTAGCTTGAGCTGTTTGCAGAAAACTTCAATGCACTAAGGCACATTTGGACGTGGCACTTGGTGCCATGGTCTAGTCTTGAGGTCTGTGGTAATGGGTTGGACTTGATGATCTTTGAGGTCTCTTCCAACCTTGCTTATACTGCGATACTGTGATACTATTTAAGCTCAATAATTCCCCAATTAATAGGTATTTTCCAAGCTGTACTGTTATTTCATCACTGACTTTCTACTAGCAAGTGTCATGTGTCTGTAGGAGTGTGGAAAAGTATAAGGACCCATTTCAGAATTTCTTTCATGACAAGATTACTTGATGAAGTAATTTAAAGCCTTCTACTCCAGTGGTTTAACTGCATGTTACCAATAGTTTCAGACTGGTACAGGCCTTTCAGCAACTTGAACATTCTGAATCTGACAGAAGCCAAATTTAAGAGAACATTAAAATTAGATATCAGCTAGTACCTAAAGAAATTCAGAACTTAAATCAAAGATGATGTAGTAAAGATGAAAATGGATAGTGCTATTAGCATATTTTGATAAATACTGCTAGTCAACTTACGATTTAAAGCAGTAGATTTCTAGGGCTAATATCTGTTTCTTGATACCTTGACAAGTAGGATGAAGAACATAGAGCTCTACAGAGCAAAGTATATTAACTTTAGTGGACATTGCCTCATGTCTTGTGGTGCTATAGATCATAAGATGCTAGTGCTCTGCTTTACTGTGGTCTATGAAGGGAATGAAATACAAGAGCACAAGGTACAAAGCAAATTTGGAGCCTTATGAGAGAGCTTGCCCTGAATGCAGTATTGCAAGGCTGTGTCTGTGCTGGAAATATGAAGTTAAATCAGATTGTCCAAACCGTGAGCCATTTGGTGTGATATATTTTGTGTGATAAGAAATTTGAAGAACGTTTTTTTTTAAAAAAAAGGAAGTGGTGACCTTTCTGTCTTTTAGCTCCCTTGTTCCACATCTGGTTTGATTTCATCTTTTCAGCAGCTATTGAATCTTCATTGTAGTACAGGTGAAAAAAAAATATCCTGTTTGGAGCAACTAAGCAGCATCCAGATGCATTGGGCAAGCCTAGCCAATGTATGTACTGTCAAATAATGGTGGGCACAGGGTTTCCTGGGCACTAAAAATACTGGTAGAGATTCTAGAATGGGAACAAGCTGTGGCTTTTGTTGTTCATCATGAGAAATAAAAATCCCCTTGAAAAAAATATATACTCAAGGTTGGGAGATGTAGGCCAGTGAGAGAACTAATTTGTCATTTGTGTGCTATTAAGAGTTGTGGAGAGGAGTGTGTTGCCAAATTGGATTACGGAATTGAAGATGAGACTGTTTTGATCAAAGTGAGCTTCGCAAGTGAAGCAAGAAGAAAAGGATAAAGTTACTTTAAATATTTGCCAATGGGAATGATTTTAAAACAATCTGCACTGAAATTCCTGATGCCTTGTTAAAAGTACTGATAGAAATCTTTTTTTACCAAGCACACGGAATTGTGATTTTTCTGTTGCTTATTGCAGTTCTTGGGCAAGTTGATTGGTAACTATATAAATGAATTTTCTTGATTCTTCATTCTTTGTGCATCAAACTGCACAGTGACATTTTCTCTTTAAAACAAAACAAAGGGATAAATCATATGGAGAGCCCCACTGATGAAAAATACCAACTTCCAGAGCTAAATATTCCTTCATATGTCTTGAATAACTGTTCTTAAAGAGAGTCCTTAGAGAGAACCTCTTGTTTAGCAGCTGGCCCAACCCTAATCCTTGACGAAGTGAGAAACAATTCTGTTAAAATTGCGTAAGATCTGTAAAGATTGTATTAGTTTATTTCCAGTGCCTAAGATCTGTTACTTGTATTGACAAGAAAATGATTATACTGATAAAGTATAATTCTACTGATTCAGGCCTCTTGGTGTTCTTGTGATTCTGCTGATTTTTTTTTTGTTTAAGCATTCCTATAGTCCAACATGACGTATGATGATGAGTATTGTACTTATGAGAAGCAGAAACAGATTGTTGTTATAAGTCTGAACCCATAATTAAGGAGCATGTACATGGGAATGTATCAACTGTCATTGAAACTGTAGTTTTAGTAATCTAAAGGATTAAGTACTTGCCTGGTGTTTGCTAAGTACAATAAACAGCAGGGGAGAGTTCTTAGGGCTTTGTTTTTTGCAAATAGTAGAATTGCTAAGAACTGGATATAACATCTGGTAATACAATGAGATTGTTTTTAATGGTCCTTTAGTCTCTTGGAATGTACCTATCAGATAAACATTGTGGGGGAACCTACCTGAAACTAGCAAATAATGTCCTTCAGGTCTGCGAGTCTTTTGCATGTGAATGCAGTTAATTGAGAAATGAATGAGCTCTGCTCCACTGCATTGAAGTCATAGATTCTCAATATTACTGAAGTGAGCTGAATGGAGTAAAATAAAAGAAATACATTCTCTTCTGAAATAACTAGTGAACTTTTTGCTTTAATGTTCTCCTTCCATATGCTCATAGTTTCATATCTGAGAAGCACAATTCTGTGAAGGATGTAGTCGTGGTCAAAATCTCAGAACAGGAAATATCTGAGCATTGTAGTAATACTACAATTGAAATAATATTGGTAAAAGAATCTTGCTTTTGTGGAATATTAGATCAAACCTCTTTCTAAAGGCTTTTGAGAAGAGGCTGCAGCTTTTACTTTTCTCAGTGTCTTCTACATAAAACCTGGGACTTGGAAATACTGGGAACATTCTCTCTTGTGCTAGAGTTTTTGTATGTGAGCAGAAGCTGATGGGTTCTATTTTGTGTCTTAAGTCACTCACTGATACTGTTCTGATATAATAGCAACTTGATGGATTTGAAGTGTATCAGAACAGTATGTGATTTTATACTTCAGTGTTTTATAACCCAAACATTTTCCTTATCTTCTAGGAGGAAGAGTTGAGAAAAAGTGGAGAGGCAAAGTACTTTCACCTAAATGATGACCTGCATGTTTTGATTGAAGTATTTGCTCCACCAGCAGAAGCATATGCCAGAATGGGTCATGCATTGGAAGAAATCAAGAAGTTCCTCATCCCTGTTAGTATTTTAACTATTTAATGAGAATTCTGCTACTCTAGTGAGAAAATGTCTCTGAAACTATCTTTCCTGTGATATTGGTCAAGTCATGTCAAGTCAAGTCACCATAATTTCCTTCACTTGTGAAAGAATTGATGCCGCTTACAAATATTTTTTGTTTTGCTATAGGTGGCTATTGAGTGAATGTGTAGCTGTCCACATGCACCTTCATCTCATGATACAATCTGTAGTAAAAGAGCATCTTATTCTTGCTCGGGCTGCCTACGTGCCCGAGTGCAGTGACGTAGCAGGGGGAGGGGTTGCTGCGGAAACCACACGACAACCAAAGAAGCTGGCGTGTGGCTGTGAGGGGAGGAGGCCTTCGCGCTGACAGAGGGAAGGTGAAAGGCGGGGAGGACAGGGCGGTTAACGAAAGACATGATTACTACTGGGACAAAGGCTAGTAGAAAAACAGTGGGCACCCAAACAGAGGCTACACACAAGTATGCAGATGTTTGGGCAGCTGGTTGCAGCGAGTGTTGGAGCCTGACACTCGATATGGAGGATGGCAGGGACAACACCTGTGTTAGGTGTGAGCTGATCAGAGATCTGATTAACATGGTAGCTGAACTGAAAGAAGAGGTGGAAAGACTAAGAACTGTAAGAGACTGTGAAATGGAAATTGACTGTTTCCATAATTGAATATCTACAAAACCTGAACTAGAGTTAACTCTTAGTGGAGCAGGGGGTCCGATATCCTCCCATCAGCAAGTCTCTCAGCCTCCATGTAGTAACCCACATGAGCAGGGTCAATGGGAACAGGTCTCTGCCCGACGGAACAAATGCAAACGGAGCAAGCACACTACTTTAAGAAGCACACTGCCTACAGTGCACTTGCAGAATAGGTATGAGGCTCTGCAGGAGGAACAGGTCATCAGCAAGGATGAGGACTCAAAAAGCCCAGAAACTGCACCAAAGACAGATTGCCTCAGGCCAACCATCAAAAGCCCAGAAACTGCACCAAAGACAGGTTGCCTCAGGCCAGCCGTCAAAACCGATCCTGAAAAGAAACCTCGAAGGGTCATTGTTATAGGAGACTCCCTACTGAAGGGAGCAGAGGGCCCAATATGCAGACCGAACCCACTTACCTGGTGCCCAGGTAAGGGACATTGTAGGTAAAATTCCCAACCTTGTGAGTCCTTCAGACTACTACCCACGTCTATCTTTCAAGTGGATAGTTATGATGCAACGAGAGGCTCACGATGAATTAAAAGAGACTGCAGGTCTGCAGCTGCCAAAAGGTTTTTATCTTGATGTATATAAAAAGAGGTAAATAAACATACTACTGTTTGAACATACTAAGTGATTTAGGTAAAAGACACTCAGAAAAATACTTGTAGGAATGCTGTGTTGTCATAGTACCAAAGATAACTGTATTTATATGATTTATGATTTCTTTCCGTGAAGAAATAAGGGATTTTTTTTTTCCTACTAAGTGAACAGCAGTTTTCTTTTTGGATGGAAATATGCTCAATTTGATAAGTGTTTTTTACATCCATTGAAAACAGAGATACATCTAATCCCTGGCCCCTTTCAGAGATTGTATTTTTCTTTATCAAGTTAATCTTATAAAAATGTAGCCATTGCTCAACTGCTAAGCCAGTAGAATTAGACTGATAATGAGCAATTCCATTTGTTGGTTGTACACTTCCATCTCAATTTTTGATCATTGCATCTTTATGTAGCATCATTTCAGCTCAGTACAATCTCCTCTGAACTATGGAATTAAGCCAACAATGTCTTAATTTCCCTTTGGCTTTTCAAATGCAGCCTTATCAGATTGGTTCTAAATGTCTTAATCTCTTCTCTGCCCTGTTGCCCATGTAGCAGCCACTCCAGTAAGCAATAAGGAGCAGCTTTGTCCTCTCTAGAAATTACCATTTGGTGAACTGCTGCCAACTGTGGCTTGATATTGTCATTATTTTTGTATTTTGTACTATAAGGTCTGTTTTGGCCTTTTAGAAAATGATTGGTTTTATTTCAAGAAGTCCTGTTATCAATATATATGATTATGATCTTAATTTATGTTCTTACTAGGCTTTTTTTTTCCTTTCCACAAATTTAGACACTGAACTTTATAGAAATACAGTTTGCAGATCAAGCCTTAATATCACAACTGGTGCTAGAATATAAGGATACCAAATATCCTTGTAGTAGCTGCTTATAGAAAAAATATCTTAGCTTCTTTTCTTAGGTCTTTTTAGATCCATGAACAAAGACCTTTGCATTGAATTTCAGCCTCAGGTGGCTGCAGCAGTGTACTTGAGATCTTTGAGTTCATAGATGTTTTAATCTCCTTTTGATGTGGAGTTGTTTCAGTGACTTGTTTGCTGCAAGGCTGCCTGAGAGTCTTGTGGTACCTGCCTAGTGCATAAATATAATAGTCATATTTCCAAAAAGAGATGCAGATCCTCTGTTTTGTAATTGAAATGTGAAAATAAGACAGCATTTGGACGAACCTGCCTCTTTTGAAATAGGATTTATAAAAGATAAAAGCCATTATATCAGAAGTAACATTTAATTCTTATTAGAGGACCTATTACTATTTTGATACTGCGCATGTATAATCATGGAGTAAAGTGTTTCTTTTTCTAATTCACCTTTACAGATGCATTCTTTCACTCACTTTAAGTGGAAGAAAAATGGCAGAAAAATACGTACAGCTCAAGAGCTCATTGCTTTATTTATTTTATTCCTGTGTGTTGCTTAGTTTTGGAGGTTGGCTCAAGGTCCCCGGAAAGACTCTTGTGTATTTGAGAAGTACCATATTAATTCTATGTAAATAGCTTCGGCTTTCTATTTGATAGACCTTGAGAGAAGATTTGTGCAGAATGAGAAACAAGCCATGTGTCTTCAAATTGTTTATCCTTGCATGTTCCAGAATTGAAATTCTTGGAGCTCTTATTATTAGATAATAGTGCATTTTTTTATTGAATACATTTCATGGTTATTCTTCCTTTTAAGTGCTGATTTTAAGTGTAGATGACTAGTCTGTTCCATAGTTGTCAGGGGCTGTTTTCTGTAGTGTACTCTGTATTGCTTTGCAACACCAGGCAATGAAATTTTTCATGCTTTTAGCAGACTATCGTTCTCCTGCTGGAACTGGACCTTAGCTCAGAAATGGGACCTTGATTTATTTTTTTGTTTCTCCTTATGTACAGCATTTTAACATTGGTGTTTTAATTGATGAAGGTAATATGCAGTGAGAAAGAAACATGCCTGAGAAAAAACATCCAGTTAATATGTAGAATTTTTAGAATTATATTCTACATATTGAGCTTTTTAAATGAGATATTCAAATTTTTAAGAGGAAACTTTCAGGAGCAGTGTTTGCTGAGGCCAGCTTGGTATGGTAGTTGAACAGTGGTATTTTTTTCTCACTTTTCCCTCTGTTTTAGGACTACAATGATGAAATCAGACAGGCACAGCTTCAAGAATTAACATATTTAAATGGTGGTTCAGAAAATGCAGAAGTTCCAGTAGTTCGTGGAAAACCATCTATTCGAGCAAGAGGAGTACCAGTTCCTGCTTTGTCCAGGTAAGTGTCTCATCTGCACTGGAATTGAACTTGAACATGCATATTTTAAGCTGCTCCTGCCAAACATCAAAAAAACCCCAGATATACTAGTAAAATGTGAAGGACTCCCAAAATAAGAGCAACAGAGGGAAACAAATCTTGATTTGTTGAAGGTAATCTATCTTAGACCAAATTAACAATGGTGCTGAATTTTTTATTAAACTTGAGTGTTAAGAAACAGTGTACATCATAAAGATGTGCAATCTTGCTGTGAGCAGCACGGTAAGATTAGTTCTGTGCTGCTTGACTTCTTTCAGTTGCCCCATAGGTGCATGTAAAGTCTGTGCATTGGCCTAGTGGAGATCACAGCTTTGAAAAACTGATAAATCCTGCTTTGATTGACATGATTTCAGATTAATTTCTCTAATTTATGGAATATACTTATTTCTTTTGCTGTGTTACAAAATTTGTATAGTCCTGATAAAATAATGTTATGGAAGTGTCTTGGAGGTAGAATTTGAATTTAGTCTCATCTGTGCTATGCTTATTTCATAAAAAGTGACTTTTGATTCAGGAATAGACAAGTCCACAGCTTCTCTTGCTTTATTTTTCCTTGACACAGGAGATGCTTTATTTTTTACTCTTCATCTGCTATCTTCCTTGCAGTACTAAGATGACAGTTTCAACTCCTTTGAGTCTCAAAGTGTGAAAACAAACTAAATAAAGCACATAACTGTTTCTGTTACAGTGTGGAGAGGTTGTGACTGCAGCAGCTAAGTGTAACAGTTTTCTACAGTCAACTGTTTTTCTTCAGTTGTGGCCCTAACATTTATTAATACAAACTTGAAACTTACACTTCAGCTTTTAAAATTTCAAAACAATGTTCTCAAGTGTTTTAACTCAGTTTAAGCATATTAGAAGAAAAAGCACTAAGCAATTATTCAATCTGCAGATCGATTTACAGTTACATGTATCCTGCGATAATGATTGCAAGTGCAATGCAGAATGAATTTTAATTTAGGGAATTTATACTTACCCTTACTTTTACCCTGTAAAAATAATTTTCTTTAAATTTTTCTTCCTATATTCTCAAGTAATATTGTGTAATATCTATTTAGCTTTCTTATTTTAATGTTGTTCATAGTAGTGGTAATTATATAAAGAGGTTCACTTCTTCAGCACTGTGTTCAGCCACACAGAAGTGCTTGCCAATTAGAGATCTCTTGAGTTTGGAGATGGCTTCTTTTGCAAATTTTGCTTCTGTTCTTAAATATCTATTTTTAACTTGCCCATAGATGCCTGGAACAGCTCTGCTGCAGATGTTCAGTACAGATACGCTCGCTGTTCTAGTTCATATTTTCTTAATTTTTCATGTCTTTAACCTTGTTTGATACAGAAGTTACTGTTTAGTCTGATCACTGAAGTTCCATACCTAATTTCCACTACTAGTATTTAGCACATGCATGCATAATGAACTTTTCAAGTTCTGACAGCACTGTTCCATTCTTTGGATTTTGGTGAATTTTATCAAATTTGTATTTCATTTATGACATATATACTGTTAGGTAGCTCACAATCCTTTGTAGTTCACCCTACTGGCTTATATCTGTTGAAGTGTCTTCAGAGGGAACTTAAACTTGATTTGTAGATGGCAGCTCAAAATTGTATTTGTCGTCGCCTTTTTATTTAAGTTCCAAAGAAAACTGAAAGTCAGACGAACAGCCTTTGTCCTTACTTTAAGTCTTGTCTTAGACTCCAAGATTATTTCCCCTCAAATTGAAGCTCTGTTAGCATAAAAGGTTTTTTAATTGAAATTTAATGCCATTACTACTAAGATACTAGAGCTGTTGAGTTTTTAAGATCTTAAATTCTCTTGTAATGCTCTGCTCCTTTTGTAGCACAAATTGATTTCAGTCACTAATACTTTCATTGAAGGCAGGCTTTGTTAAAGGCTTTGTCCCAGTGTTAAATAAAACAGTCCTAATAGCAAGTATCCTGGAAATATCCAGGAGAGGTTGAAGCAAAGCTTAAGCAGATTCATAAAATAAAGCCTAAAACCTCAAGTCCTTACCTCACTTTATAATCTATAGAATTTTTAAGATCTCATCCTTGATACATGGAACATCCTGTTGAGGATGCAATTACTGAGTGCTTAAGTTCCCGTTTTAAGCCTTTATTATTCCTGAATAGTTTAACTAAAAAGAACCAAAGTACTAATTTATGCCTTTTTTTACTCCTTATCAGACATGTTGAAACTGGAGATAATGCATCTTATCAAGTGCCTTCTTTTAAGAAGACTTGTTACGTGTATGTTTAGCTCCATACAAACATTTTTCTTTGTAGGAAACAATACATTTGTTCTTGCATACAAAATTCTAGCTTGTGCACAGGTATTGCTTTATATGGTAAGTAAATTCCTAACGGTTGTGGGGTGTTTGTGGGTTTTTTTGTTGTTTGTTTGGTTTGTTTATATTACTACTTTCAATTCTGCTATTTCTGACTTGTTCCAATTTTTCTTAACTAATTTTTTTTTTGCTTTGGAGCCTAGTAATATTTGGGAGGTGATTGGATGGAATTTGTTGTGTAAGGGATATGTGTGTTTTGAGCTTAACGTTTAGAAATATGCTTTTCCTTCTCATCATTAATATTGGGCATATACCTGCTTTGTTCTGCCCTCTTGCCTCCATTTTTTCCCTTCTTCCTAATGCTGTTAAAGATGACCTTCAGATGTATTCACTGCACTTCTGTGATCTGTGTCTATGCTGAGCATTTAACCACTTCAGACCACTTCAGTATTCACTGCGTCTTCTGTGCAAAAAGAAGGAACACAAGAATTATTTCCCTGGTGACAATCTAGGTTTTGTTCCTTTTGTTTTTATTATAAACTAACATGGCTAGTAATTTTTTTTTTTATATAACTATATGAAATGAAGGCTCATACCAGTTACTTTATTGTGCTAGAAAGTTTAAAGGATCCATGGTGATTAATATGATACTGTCACAATGGTAGCTAGATGTACCTTTTTCAGAATCATTGTTTAATGTATTTGAATTCCCATTTTGAATCAGTGCAAATTAAATGATAATACTGAAATGTGATTTCAAGGCTTCTGACTAACTAAAGGCTGCAAATAAATGTGCTAACTTACATGTTAATGTATACCTTCAAGGACCTTTGGCAAGTAAAGTAGCATTTCCTCTCAAACTTCACATTCCTATTCTAATATAAAATGAAAAAAAGATTTAAGGATCACTCAATTCTGACTCTAAGATACATTGTAAAAGTGAAATTGTAGAGGGTGATAATAGTGAGTCTGAGAATATCACTAAATCCTCCTTTTTACTCTGATGTTGAGGAGAACCAATACATGTTGCTTACAGCTAGAAATCACTGTTAGAATCATGAATCATTTGGGTTGTAAGGGAGTTTTAAAGACCATCTACTCCAATCCCTCTGCCATAGGAAGTGACAAAAGATAAGGTTTCTCAGAGCCCCATCCAACCTGATATTGAACATATCCAATGACGGAACATCCACAACTTCTTTGGACAACCTGTTCCAGTATCTCACTACCCTCATTGCAAAGAATTTCTTCCGTACGTTCAATCTAAACCTCTGCTCTCAGTTTAAAAATGTTAGCCCTTATCCTAAGCACTAATAAAAAGTCTCTTTCCATCTTTGTTATAGGCAGTCCCCACTTTAAGTATTGAAGGGCTGGTTGGGTTTGCTTCCCAGATCAAGAGTATTTGAAACCACATTTTAGTTTCATGGAGGAGAAGAAAAAAATAGTTTCTTGCAGAGCAAACTCTCAGGGAATACTCAAAGAAACAGCAAAATTCTGGTTTATGTTTGCATGAGATTGTGGTTATTTTTTCTGTTCCTTTTTATTCATATTTCTGTTCCTTTTTATTCATATTTCAGTGTATTTTAGGGTGAGATCTCAATGGTTGAATGACTACCACTGTCTAGGGACTGATAAGACTACTGCAGTAGTTGTAGAATTTGCTTTTTTATGCCAAAAGTAATATGAGGTGATGTGGATCAATGCTGCATTGTGTTCACAACTTCCAATTGTTCTCAGGATGTGTGTCTGGAATACACTGGTTTCTTTCTCGAAGAATACATTTTTATGGAGAACATGTAGGTAGTATGCTGCAAAAGATTGTGGTAGCACAAAAGACATTGACAAAGCCTGTTCTGGATCCAGGACAAAGACAGATTCTTTGTGCAGCGCATTTTCTTTAGTATTGTGTTGTCTTCCATTTTTCAAATAAAAAATGTGATATAATTGTGTAAGTGTCTTAACTTCAGCAGTGATGAATTAGAAAAAAAAGGCAGGAATACTAGAACTGTCTGAGTGGTATCTGAATGTGTTCAATATTTTGATGCTAACCTTTTATTTTATATGCCTAATATAAAACCTGGAAGGAAAAAAAAAAAAAAAAGCCAACTGTCTGAGGGATATTGAGTGTAGATGGCTATGCTCAAAGGAAGAAAACATAGCAACATCTGGTAACAAAATTTATTAGAACTGTTTATTAATTATGATCTCTGCAGATGTATGGAATGACAAATGCTAAAATTAAAGAATTAAGTGTTTCCTCATTGAATAATACAGTGTTATGGAACTGGTCTTAAATTCTACAAATACTTTTATTTTAAAACTACTTATATTTACTTGCCCTGTCTGGAGGGGAGATGTCAAAAAGGAGCTTCATATCATATAAACTCATTTAATTTTTGTTCTTTCACTGAAACTGAAGGAGAGTCTGTGAACTGACTTGTCTGATTGTGAAAACCTACTTAAGTTTACTTAGTGGTTCAGTGAAAGGTGAAACTTGAAATAAAAATAAGCACAATAGTAGAGAGAAGGAAGTGATAAATGAAAAGTTGAGAAAGTAGAGCTACTGCTGAGGGAAGCTAGAAGGGAGTATCAAGCTAGATGCTCTGCTGTGGTCAAAGGTGGTAAACTAAGTTGCTGGAAACAAATCCTAGAAACACTGTGGTACTACTGTAAAATGTAAAAAGATAACTCTTGATAAAGTCAAAGAGGAATTACAAGTATGTTTTATGAATATATTGTATGCCACTGTTTTAGTGGCAGTAAATTATTATATTACTTGTGAATTACTTAAATATTCACATTCGGAGTCTGCTTTAGTATGTGTTTCTAAATGGCATTAGATTTTCTTTAGAATGTTTTTCCACACACACTAAACTATTTGTTCAAACAGTGGGAGGCTAATCAATTAGAAATAATTCAATGCTTAGGTAATATTTTAACTGTACACAGTAAAGTATACTTCTGAGGGTTTTATACATTGAAATTATCTTCTGTAACTGCTGTATTTACAAATTGCACTAGCAGGGTCTTACACTTGAGTAAAAAGCATATTCTCACATTTTCTAATGTATATATCATAGCTTTTTAGAAATAATCGCTTCACTTAATATTTTTTCTCTCATACTAAATTGCAGGAATAAGTAATGAAATGTTATGGGAAGAGTTGAGTTTCAACAAAAAATACTTTCAATATTATCTTTGAGGGATGCTGTGGCATGAATTAAATTAGATTCTCCTCCCCCCCATTCTGATGCACTCTTCAGTATAGTGAAACAAAAGACATTTAATTGGTTACTGGGATTTGCTTTTAGTCCATGGTGCTCAGACTGACAAGGACTTTTTTCCCAGTGCACGCCCTGCAAGTTAATTACATGGTATTAGGAGTAAGAGTAGCCTTAACTTAGTTACCTAAATTACCTGTGGATTTCATGGGGAAGGATTAATGTCCTCCACTGGATTCATTGCTGCCAGATTTATAAATTCAGGTAGATTAAAACCAAAGTGAGAAAGATCAGATAGAATCTAGTTTAGGGCAGTGAAATATTTCTTTGAGAGTAGGACTCAATGGTTGTAAGTACATAGATGATGCAGCATGACTGAAGGTGACAATAAGAGCAATTGGCTAGGATTTACTGGCTGTGCTTTAGTACTGTTTATTTACTCCAGTCTATTTAGTAGAAAATACAGTTAATAGGTACTTAAAGCATAGAGTTTCCTTCATCCAAAGAAATTAGGAGATTCTGGATAGCATACTCACATAAGATTCCAAAGAGTAGAGGTTTTTTTAAAAAAATGAGGTAAAACTAGCTGTGGAAGGGTAAGCTAAAGCATGGGCAGATGAGAATTGTAAGAGATGTGTTGAGGATTAAACAGTCCTGGGACTATCAGTTTGGCCCCTAATGGTTGGACATGGCTGCTACATAGATGTGAGAATAGAACTTGCAGGAATCGTCAGCAATGTATTGAGGGACGCTAAAGTCAGCAAGTGCGTCTATGAATATCTGAGTACCAATGAAAAGACAAGGGGAAATGTGGGCCTACTGCTGAATGGAGCAGGAGCTTTGGTAACACAGTGCATGGAAAACACTAAGGTGTTAGACACCATCTTTACTACTGATAGTGGCTTTCTGAAATCCAGGAATCCAAAGATGAGAGGGAAGGTGCATCCTTGGTGGAAGAGGATTAGGTTAGAGAATAGGTAAGCAAACTGGATACAAGGCCATGTCCTCCAATAGGACATACACGTGAGAGCTCAGGGAGCTGCCAGATATTGTGAAGCCGCTCTAAATCTTTGAACATTTGTAGAGATGCTCAAGGACTGGTGGAAAGTAAATGTCACTCCTACATTTAGAATTGGCAAGAAAGACTTGTGGGATTGGTCAGCCTCACCTCAATCCTTGGGAAACTGATGGAGCAACTAATCCTGGAAACCACTTCAGACACATAAACAAGGTCATCAAGAGTAGCAAACATGGATTCACAAAGGGAAAGTCATGCATTCTATGATGAAGTGACTGGCCTACTAGGTAAGGGAGAGCATTGGATATTGTCTGCTATGACTTCAGGAAGGCTGTTTATAAGATCCTCATAAAGAAACTGTAAATTTGGGTACTTGTGTATATATTAAATCCTAGATGTTCGCTCATTATAATATACTGCTTTGAATTTTTTTTTTTTTTTTTGCTATTTCCCTTTTCTTATCCAGGTCGGGATTCAGCTACAGATTAAAGAGATAGATGTCTGAACTCCTGCTATATTTTGTAGGAAGATAGTGCACTTACTTTTGTTCTGTAATTTGTCTCAGTCAGTTGGCAACACCACCCAATGCATTCCCCGTAAGGAAAGACCATGAGAACCTTGCCTGATCTTTCTTGATTGTATCCATTAAGTTTCTTGGTATACATACATATATGTATCTTCTAAATCTGCACGGATTATTTGGTCTCAGACTCTGGCCGGTTTTCCAATTTCAGGGTGTTTGAAAGACTTCAGTTGTTTTAGGCTTTTTATAAATTCTTTACATTTTCTGACCTGTTTTTCTGAGTATTTTACATTTGTTATATTAACATTCGTCCTTTGTTAGAGATGGGTTCAGCTTTTCAAGTGATACCTCTTTTTAATACCTCTACCTACCCTGCTGTTCCAGCCTTACTGAGCTTGTTTCACTCAAGATTTTTGACAATTTTGTGGTTGCTCTGCCTTCCCATGAGGTTTCCCTAAATGTCTTCCCATAGTGTGTATATACATTTTAACTCTTAAATCTTTTAAAAAATAATTTATATGGTAAACCTTGTCCAAATTAAGGAATACCAGAACTCATGTATTGGTTTTGGAAAGGTATGTGAAGGTTTCTATTCAAAGTGGTTCCTCCTAAAAAAAATGTGAAATGTCTCCTAACATAGAATTATGGTTTCCCACCCATCACCACTCCAATTCCATTAACTGTTTTTGAAATGCAAAAAAAGACCTTCTCATCACATGTATCTGGTGTTCTAGTTACTCTTTGAGAATAAGTCTATGCTGACTACAAATTGTGCTTTTTTTTTTTCCCCCTCCACTCCCTCAAATGTTTTTTCCATGTTTTTCAGCATGTCCCATTTCCTGCTGCTTTCACTTGCACCTTGTATGAAGGATGCCATGAAGATTATGGCTAGTGACTCTTGAGTCTTTTTACTGACTTTTTTTTTTTTTTTTCACTTGGTGTTGACTATTGTCTATGCCAATAGGTTCATTTCCCTTTCTTTGGCTTTACTTGGAAAGTATCACATTTGCTATTTCTTTATATTACTTCAGCAGGCTGTGTCTGGGAACTTCACTGCTCACCCCTGCCCCCACTACAATGAAGTCAAATAAGCAGCTGGTACCCTGTCCTGAGGAGGCATTCTACAGATTAGCCAAAACCAAGTAATAAGCACAGTTTTAAATCACTTACTCTCTAGGCTTGTTTAAATTACTTTGACTGTGTTTTAATCAGTGCTGAAAACTGATAAAATCTATCCTGATTGCATCAAGTGTTTACATTTATATTCTTAATTTAGTAATGCAGTTTTTCAAATAGTAATTGTTAAAACAATTTTTTTTTTCTGATAAGTGTACCAATGAGAAATTATAGCTCACCAGAATTGGGATATTAAATCTTAAAGCTGAATCTGGGTCTTTACAATAAGTTGGAAAATTCTACTGAAATCAGGACAGTGTTTTCACTCAGTTATTACTCTCCATATCAATTAGATGATGACTTGATAGGTAGAAAGGTAGTGTAGAGCTTGTGCTTGTTTTTCTTCCCTATGTCTGTTACAGTGTACACTAAGGCCAGGACTTCCTTGGAGCAAGTCTATACGCCTACAGAGCAGTCATTTAAACTCAGTTGTAGTACATTGGGTGAAGTGATCTTTAAAAGCAGATGTCCATTAACTGCTTTAATTATCATGTTTAAAAGAGACTAAATGATACAAATTTCTTACAGACTGTACCTCTAAGTCTCTCCCTTTACTATAGGGAGGCATGGGGGATGCCACTTCTAAATGGATCAAATATTTTTGAAAACTATTTCAATTTAGGTCTCAGATTTTCATCCATATGTTAAGTGTCTAAAGTAATGAAATACATTTATCATTCTTTAGATTTTAAAACCAAATATACTGTTATTTCTTGTTCTTAAATATGTGTAGCACATCAAGTTTTATATCCTGTAATTACCCTGCATGTTCATTACATGTCTGAATGTTTCCTGCAACAGCTGGAAATCTCTTTAGAACCAGAAGAAAATACACATTTTCTGACCCACTCTTACATGCAGGGTGAGCTTTGAATTACATTTAGAAGCTTACATAGGACCAGAAGGTAGTTGCAACTGACTCCTCTGTGCAGGATTTAAGTATGATATAGCCTAACAGCTTCAAATTGCTCTGTTATTCTATGATTATAATTTCACATACTACAAGTTAAATTCTAGTGAAGTTCACTGATTCCAGCAAATTGATTTGGGTTTCTCTGTTTATGCAAGAATGGCTCAAGGTAGTGAGAAGTTCATCACTGAATTATGTCTAATTTATATTGTTCAGCTCTTTTTTTGCATACTCTGTGTAATTGGATTAAAGTTTTCGGAAAATGACATTCTATAAAGTTCTTTACGCTTTCTGACTGTAGCAAAGTGAAATTGTCATGATGTGGGGGAGGGAGTTGAAAGGTGGTCCATGGGTATGATATTTAATGGTAAGTGATTCATATATCCACAGGGGCCGTGGAGGAGTGCCTCCACCACCTGCAGGAGTACCAAGAGGGGCACCAGCACCCAGAGGAGTGCCTCCCAGTAGAGGACCAGTCAGTCGCAGTCGTGGACTTCTAGCACCCAGAGCACGAGGAGTACCTCCACCTGCAGGCTACCGACCCCTTCCACCACCTCCAGCACAGGAGACATATGGAGAATATGTAAGTCAGGCTGTTGACATACCATGTGTAAAGTGTTTCATTTTGGAGGAATGATTCTAACTATCACTTTAGAACTCAGTAGAATCTCTTAATTAGGTACTAATTAAAGACTTGAACTGAAATCTATGGCAAACGTGGTCATCTCTTTTCAAATGTTGAGGCTTCGTAGAATCATAGAATAGTTTGGATTGGAGGGACCTTAAAGATCATCTTCCTGCCATGACAGGGACACCTTCCACTACACCGGGTTGCACAACCTCCCATCCAACCTGGCCTTGAACACTTCACGTGATGTGGTATCCACAACTTCTCTGGGCAACCTGTTCCAGTGTCTCACCACCTTCACAGTGAAGGATTTCTTCCATATGTCCATGATAAATCTACCCTCTTTTAGTTTAGTACTGATACCCCTTATCAGCATCCTCTCTGATAGAGTCCCTCTCCATCTTTCCTGTAGGCCTACTTTAAATACTAGAAGGTTGCCATAAGATCACTCCTAAGTCTCTGCTTCTCCAGTCTAAGCAACCCAACTTTCTTAGCCTATTCTCACGGGGGAGGTGCTCCATCCCCTTAAACTGTTTCATATTAAAACCTCAGGTTATATGTACTGCCAAAAAAAGATTTAGAGTGCATTTGGCAAAATAGCTATGTATTACTTTAATGCATGACATTAGGTTTCTGCTTTAAAAAAAATGAAAAATCACATTGTCAGTAATTCTTTAATTCCCTAAAACTGAGAATAGTATTCTACTTTTCTTCCTAAACCTTCGTGGTTATATAGTTGTTCAGTGATTAGAAAATTAAAATATTTTTATGCAAGCTTTAGAATTGATCCTAAAACTTTAAGAATGAACAGCGTAGCTCAATAAACCATACATATTTACCTCAATTTTATTGTATTAAAAATTAAAAACCATATAAAAATACTTTGTTTTGTACATAACTGAAAATTATAGACAGCTATGGCTATTTGGCATAAATTTAAATTGAATATACAGAGCAGTGAGATAAAGAAAAAAGGTAATTAAAACTATCATCATAAAAATGGATTTAGTCATATAGAAAAATGGCATTTTCAAGGACAACGCTTTTAATGTTTTCTGTCTTAAAGGTTTTAATGTGCCCCCTTTACAACAAGGTCTGCCTGGATTATGTCTCTGTTATTCAGGCTACTGGAAAAGGAGTTCGAGTTCCAGAAAATGGTTTTGCTATGTAGACATTTCTTGTTATTCTCTTAACCTTTTTTCCATCCATCTTCTCCCTCTTCTCTCACTGCTCACTCAAAAACCCTGTAAATCAAATCTCAACCTTTACCTTTTCAATCAGAAAACTAATTTTCTATATGACACTTACAGCTTTATGCAGAAAGGAGTTTAATGTCATAAGTACAAACATTAGTACATGAACTATTTAGAAGAAATTAATGTCATTTATTAATTTTCTGAGAACTAGCACTTGAACAATTATCTAAATGTCCCCTGGCTATATCTGACTTGTCTAGTCAAGGTGCTACAGCAAATAAGTGGTTATTTCACAATACTGTCAAAGGAATTAGTCCTTTGACACTCTATTTCCCATCATACCATGGTAATGTGGTAGAAAATAAACATCTCTGAGTAACTTCACATTTACGTATCTAGTGTTTATAGCATGTATAGAAGTGGCATGGAAGTAGCAGCTCTTTGAATCAATACTGTGATGTATGCTTTACTTATGAGAGAGAATAAGAAAATAGCACTATGAAGCAAAGTAGTACTCTGCTAAGTAACTTCTGAAAAGATCTTTAAACCTGGATCACTTCTCTGCCAAACAAAATATATCGTAACTGGAATAGGTATATATAAAGCTGCAATTGACAAAATAATGCTAGCTTGTCCATTTTTAAATTACCATGTTTTCTGTGCCTGTTTTGTTAAAGTGAAGGCTCACTAGAAGTGTGTACTGTATGTTCAAAGTGTTTTACCTGGTCATTTGTGGTACATTATCAAGGTACCCTAACTATCATTTGCAGGCTAAGGGAACATGGTAGGACGCTGTAGTTTTAGTCCTTTCCTTACTAATTGCTCTTTGGCCATATCTGATATTAAGCACTGGCTTGCCAACCTGAATATCTGAGTGGAGTAAGGTGTTACGGTTTGCTGAGAAGTCTGTTGAATAGAAACATCAGTGAAATGGCTAGTATAACAAGTTACTTTAAGAATCATGTATTTTCAGAGGCTTGAAGACTGAGAATTCTAGCAAGGTTACAGAGCAGGTTTTAGAAATGTATTTGGTTTATGTGAGAAGGTTTTGGTGTGAGGGGGGAGCTACAGAGATGGCTTCTGTGAGAAAATACCAGAAAGCCTCCCCTATGTCAAATAGAACCAGTGCTAGCCAGCTTCAAGGTAGACCCAGCACTGACCAAGGCTGAGTCAATTTGCCATAGTGGCAGTACCTCTGGGATAACATTTTAGAAGGGAGGAGAGGAAAAGCCCTGCACGACAGCAATTGCAGTCAGTGAGGAGTGAAAACGTAAGAAACAACTCTGCAGACACCAAGGCCAGCAAAGATGTGGGGAATAGGTGCCAGAACTTTAGATTCCCTAGCAGCCCATGGTGAAGACCATGATTGAGGCATGCTGTTCCTCTGTAGCTCATGGAAATTAGCAGTGTAACAGGTATCTACCTGCATCCCCACACTGAAGTAGTTGGATGTACGTGAGGGAAACAGTGGCCATGTGAGAAGCCTGTGCTGGAGAAGACTCCTGGCAGGACCTATGACCCTGAGGAGAGAAGAGCCCATGCTGGAGCAAGTTTACTGATAGGACTTAAGACCCCATGGGAGATTACACTGAAGCAGTCTGTTCCTGAAGGAAGAGACCCTGTGCTGGAGCACGGGAGGAATGTGAGTAGTCCTCCCAAAGGACAAGGAATAGCAGAGATGTGATAAACCTCTGTTCCCCATCCCCCTGTGCTGCTGGTGGGGAAGAGGTAAAGAATTTTTAAGTAAAATTGAGCTCAGTAAGGAGGAGAGGGGTGGTTGGTAACTGTTGGTAACTGTTGGTAACTGTTAAAGAGATTTTTTTTTTTTATTCTTCCCCCCCACCCCCTGCCCCCGTTCTACTCTGATTTGGTTATAAATTATTTTAATTTCTCCATGTTGAGTCTGGTTTGCTTGTGACAGTAGTTGATGAAAGATCTCTCTTTATGCTTGACCCATGAGCTTTTAATTATTTCTTTCCCCTGTCCCACCGAGGAGGGGGAGTGATAGAGTGGCTTTGGTAGGCTCCTGGCATCCAGCCATGGGTAGCCTACCACAAGATGACTTTCTGCTGAGGATTGGAAAATCTGCAAGGATTAATGAAGTTTTTCATTCTCTTCTGGCTTGAAAGCCTGTGCTTGAAATTGTGCAAGTTCAGAAGAAAGCAGACTGTGCATGCAAGTCTTCAACCACTTGCTTCTATAACTGTAAATATCTCAAAAATGATGCAAAACTTTCAGTATATGAAGTCCTTGCCCACTTTCTCTGTGGAGTTGGAGTACTGTGAAGTATATCTGGACAAGCTGGAGAGTTGGACACCACATGAAGTTCAACAAGGGCAAGTGCAGAGTTCTGCACCTAGGGATGAAGTAACCTCATGGATAAATACAGTTTAGGGACTGACCTGCTGAAATGCAGCTCTGCAAAGAAGGACCTGAGTGTGTGGGTAGCCAAGCTCACCATGAGCCAGCAATGTGCTCTTCTGGCCCCTAAGGCCAGTGGAATTCTAGGGTGTGTTAAGAACAGTGTATCCAATAGGTCACAGAGGGAGAGTCTCTTCTCTGCCCTGGTGAGGCCACACCTGGAATATTGTGTCCAATTCCAGGCTCCCCAGTTCAGGGAGGACAGGGAATTGCTGCAGAGTCCAATGCAGGGCCGTGAGAGTGATTATGGGATTGGAGTGTGTGTCTTAGAAGGAGAGGGTGAGACCTGGGAGTCTTTGGCCCGATTAAGTTTCTGAAACCACTAAATAACAGCTTGTTTTCATAAACATTCTCTTTAGTAGTTGTAGCATCAGCTTGGATGATAGGAAAAATTTAGGCTTTTATGACCAGGCAGTTTTATAATCACTGTTCTAACCTCGCTGTTTGGTGTGGTTTCTCTGAAAGCTTAAACATGCCTCTCATGTTTATGTCCGCAATTAGGTCAAGAGAAAGCACACTATGATGTTTGTAGCATGTCCAGGATTATTTTTATAATACTTGGATAAGAGAAATCATGTTAGGTGGTTGCCAGGTGTGTTGGAGCACTTACTGGTAGTGTTTCAACATAGTTATATGAGAATTTCTTTCTGTACTCAGTGAACTAAGCTGTATAATAGTAAAAATATTTTCATGGATTTTTAAGTTGGCTATTTATTCGGTTAAGAAATAGAAATTGCATTTAGCTACTAGATTTTCCATAATTTTCAATAAACAGGAAATTAGGAACAGTATACTGGCAACTCACTACTCTTCAACACTGTCAATTCCCTGAAGAATGTTCAATCAAAGCTAAGTTAGAAAAGAACTGTTTAGTGTCAATTACTTTCTAGTAACAGTTGCTGCTTTCTACCTCTTCCTGTTGTCCACTCATCAGTTTCAAACTCTTGAAGCTTTCATCAAAATTAGAAAAGCAGTACTTGGCTGAAGTGTTTTTAAGAATTTTTTTTTTTTTTTTTAACTGTTACTTTCACTTCACAAAAGGCAAATATTTTGCAAAAAAATCTATAAATATATCTTTACAGGAATAAATTTGTGGTGAAAATGTGTCATTTTTGTTGATTGCGTTAAAGGCAAAGTGATCTGACTTCATAATCAGATTTTTAGACATTGAGAACAGGACTTTAAACATGGATATAAACCCATTTCTGTAGCAGTGTGGAATATCTGTAGTGAAAAGTAAAACTTGTCGATCTAGCAAGTTATGGCCAAGACTTCAACACTACTTCAAAAAAAAATGAGATCTAAATGTTCCTCTCTAGCCTGTGTGTGGGAAAGTTGTTGCAGAGCTTTTAGCTCTGTTTCTGTTTGTTGGCGTTTTCTTCTGTTCAGACAAGGGTTGCCTCAGTGGCAGATTTTTCTAATGCAGTGACTACATGTATAATTTCTAGCAGTGAATGCTTCAATTAGACTGCTTCAATCAGATTGCTTTCTCTAATAAGAAACTGAATGAAGATTGAATTTCTACCAGTAAGACCTAAAGAGCCTTTCTGATAAGTAAATCATAACTTGAAAAGGAATGTTAAGAAATACTTCCAATTCCATGCCAAGTTTTTGTTTGCTTTTGTAACTTGGATACAGATGCAGGCTACTTAGAAGGATGTGCGGAACACTTGGGTTTAACAAAGACATTGACAAGAATCTTTAAAATCCACTCTTTAAAATAGACATTTAGTTATTCCCTGATGCTGAAAGATCCTGAGGGTTAAGGTTAGACAAGTTTATAAGCTTTATCATTCTTGTAGAATACATTTCTGGATAGTTCAACAAATATATTGTTTTCACTGATGAATGAAAGAGTCCTTCATACTGAATTCAGACTTAAGCTTGTAATTCTCATACTAGGTGCCTACTGTAAGACTAGATACATTGCAAAGTACGTATCTATTATAGTTACTACAATAATATGCTCCTTATGAGAAGTGGGGAAGATCCAAAAGACATTACCATATGTTTTGTTTAATGAATTGTTTCTTACCCGAAACAATGAGTGTATACTGTGGCACTGTCTCTCAAGTTCAGTATTTCTCCAGTGGTGGAGTGCTCTTGGTTCAAATTGCTCTCACAGGTATTTGTATTCCTTTAGTACTCTCTGGAGATGGCATGCTGACCACCAGGATATTGGCTGTCCTAGTATACACAGGGAGTAGCAGTTTCTGTCCTTTTGATTTTGTAAGAAATATTTACAAGTGTCTGGGGAGACTTAAGGAAGGTTTGTTTACAAATGCCATTTCATGATCCAGTGGTGATAGAATGTGCATACCCATTAATCAAGAAGAATGAATGCAAAGTCTCAATATTTACAGATGAGAGCCCATTCAGCTGAATAACCTGTAGCCTATTAGTGTACCCTCCTTGAAAGCTAGTGCAAATTCTGGTTTTATCTCCAGCATTGCATTTGAATTCTCTATCTCCTCACCGAGATCATACTCAGTTTGGATTTTGAAAAACAAAATTGGAGAGATGTGGAAGCAATTTCCTGGAGCTATTAATACAATGCTGATTTTGCATTGTGAACTGTTTTTTAAGTAGACTTTCTTTCTCATTGACATTCATTTGCTCACTTGGTGTTCATAGTTGAGGAAGGAAAGATCAGTAGAAAAAAAAGAGCAAAAACTTTATAAAACCTTCAAACTTTTTTTTTTTTTTTTTTTTTAAACAAATAAATGCTTTTGGAGTTAAGGTACTAGAATATTAGGCAAACTAATGGTTCTAATAAGTGAGACTTTGAAAATAATTTAAATTCTTCATGAATAAAGTTCAAATATAATTTTACTTTAGTCTTGTGAATGTTGATAGTTTCCTAATAACCTGCAACATTCACTTCAAATGTTCCTGCTTGCTTAATCGTTTTGATTGTGAAGCTTTTTTGCTTGGATTCCTGGAAAAGGGCTTGAAGTACCTTCATTCTCCAAGAAATAAAGAAATCATTTGGTTTATTCTGTCTCTGTTCCCTTCTATGTTGTGCCTTGCATTTAGGCATTAAGCATTTAATATATGTAAGTATTACATGTAATGAATTCTGACTTTTCAGGAGTGTTAACAAGATTCTTAGAGTCAAGATGAAGTTAATAACATCAGTCCATTATTTTTTACTTTTTTTTGATAATTATAATTCGAATTTTACTTTTTTTTTTTCTTTATTGTCCTATTTAGCATGAAAAAAGTCCCTCAGCTGTTTTATTTTGAATCTTTTCTGTTTAGCTTCTCTGGGGTTTTCAGGATGATGTGGACAGAGAATGGAAAATCTTCTTTTTTTCAGGAACTCCAGTCACTTTGGCTGTGGAAACAGTGGAATGTTTTGGAGGAAATTCTGAAAAGATGTTCCACTATCTTAAAGCTGAAAGTTAATCTATCATGTCCTTACAAAATTTTTTCATCATTGTAGTTTAAGTTGTCCGTTTTTCTGATTTTGTATCATTGGCTGAGGGTGAGTCATTCTCCTGATTCTCATGCTGCTCCCTGCTGTTGTTCATAGAAGGACAGAATTGTTTTTTGTGATAGTAAGTTGGTTTAAGTGTTACTATCTATATTAATTAGCAACTTTTTTTTTTTTTTTTTTTTGTTGAGATGCATGAAAGACGATCTACTAGTACATCTCTCATTCTAGAGATTCCTTATTTGTTCTGGTTGAATATGCACTAAGCCCTTTCTAGATGAAAACAGATTAAAATCTACAAAATAAGAGCTTACAGTCTGTGCATGCTTGCAGCTAATGTCTTTAATGTTACCTCTTAGACTTTAGATAGTAGTAGCTTCCTATACTTGTTTTGATTGCCCCATATTCCCTGTTGATTAAATGAGAGGGGAGTGTTATTTCCAAGTACCAAAATGGCTGTTCTTTCTCTTTACAATTCTAATTTGTAAAACCCAAAGTCTTCATTGCATTGTGCTAATATTGTCTCATGTTCTTTCTTCTTCAACTTAACATCTGCACAAACAGGTTTTTTGAATGTGATAGATTTTGTCTAAAAGGAAGACATTCCTCCAGTATTCTGTGATAAAGTACTGGTGTAAGTATAAATTTCAAAGAACAATGAGGAAAAGAAGCAGTAACCTCTGAGTTGTAGTGATAACAGCCTTGATTTTTTTCCTTAGATGGATATTTTTAGTTGGAGAGAGATGGAAAATTGATTTCTTATTGATTTCATAATATTTTTTGTCCCAGCACTGCAAATGGCCTTTTTGTTAAAATGGACTTTTTACCCTCTTCTTTCTTACTGTTTCTCTTGTCTTGTTCTTTTTGAAACACTGTTAATTTCCCCTAAAGAGGACCCAAACACTAGTCTGTCATTGTCACTGCCAGCAGATTATAATTTAAAGCCACCATTTTCTATTGCTGATGAACAAGAGTATGTGGAGAGTGCTTAATTATTGTAAAGAAACACTGATGAGCAAGGCTTAGCATGATTTATAATGTTTGGTGTAGGCAGAGGTTTTTGAAAAAATTACTTTCATTACTTTTATCATCTTTTGACCCACACTAATAACTTACCACTTAATATACTTGAAGAGTACATATTTACACATTGCTTTTGGTTCTGTTCATGAAAAATTTCTGCACTTTGCACTGAACAATTACTGTTACCAGTGCTGCTCTTTGGATATTCATCAACTGTGGGCTACTGTCATTGAGGTACCTGCATGCAGATTCTCTCTTTAAGAGGAAATGTGAGGTTATTCTGGCCGATAGGCTCGCTTAAAGGTTTACAGAATAACTTCATATTCTTTTCAGAGTATCTGTCTTGTAATTCTAGCTGCTCTGTTATTTTGGGCAAAGATTCTTAAGAATGAAAGGAACCAAGTCAGGACAATTGGTTTCCATACCGTCATGACAGGTGTTTCAGATGTTGGATGGAAATACCTATAGTTTTAAGAGGACTTTACCATTTTTGTCTCTTTTTTTTTTCTACATTTTTGTTTTGAGCACAAAGCGTCAAGCACTNCTACATTTTTGTTTTGAGCACAAAGCGTACAGCACTAGGTTATCCTGAAAAGCAGAATAATGGGAACAAAATGCTTGTTTTCATGAGATAAAATTGCTATCTTGTTTGGGATTGGTTGTGTGTGTGTGTGTGTTTGGTTTTTTTGTATGCATGGTTCTTTTTTTGTTTGAGTTTGTTTTTTTTGTTTGTTTTTTTTTGTTTTTTATTATAGTGGGAGAGTAAATACACTTTCACCAGTAAACTTTCTAATTACTGAGTATCTTTAGAAAGAGCTATTTGTAGTCTTCTGTAATTGAAGTAGNTGAAAGGAACCAAGTCAGGACAATTGGTTTCCATACCGTCATGACAGGTGTTTCAGATGTTGGATGGAAATACCTATAGTTTTAAGAGGACTTTACCATTTTTGTCTCTTTTTTTTTTCTACATTTTTGTTTTGAGCACAAAGCGTACAGCACTAGGTTATCCTGAAAAGCAGAATAATGGGAACAAAATGCTTGTTTTCATGAGATAAAATTGCTATCTTGTTTGGGATTGGTTGTGTGTGTGTGTGTGTTTGGTTTTTTTGTATGCATGGTTCTTTTTTTGTTTGAGTTTGTTTTTTTTGTTTGTTTTTTTTTGTTTTTTATTATAGTGGGAGAGTAAATACACTTTCACCAGTAAACTTTCTAATTACTGAGTATCTTTAGAAAGAGCTATTTGTAGTCTTCTGTAATTGAAGTAGAATGGGAAGTCATAGAATCATAGAATGGTAAGGTTGGAAGGGACCTCAAGGATCATCTAGTTCCAACCCCCTGCCATAGGCAGGGACACCTCCCACTAGTACAGGTCACTTAAGCCTTGTCCAACCTGCCCTTGAACACCTCCAGGGAGGGAGCAGCCACAACCTCCCTGGGCAACCTGTTCCAATGCCTCACCACCCTCACTGTAAAGAAAAGTCCCTTGTATTGTGTAGGTAGTCAGAATGCAAATGCTATCATCCACATGAACAATAATGATTTTAAATTAAAAAATGAATGCTTATATAAATACCTGAAACACACCAAAATCAGCAGGAAAAAATCAATTGAAATCCTCTGATGAAGACTTAATTCTTCCTGTATAATACAGAAAGAAATCTGTATACCAAACCCTGTCTGTGAAGCTATGATGTACTTTGGTACAGAATGTCTGCACGTATTTAAGTTTTATCCTATTCATTTTCATTATAAATGTATAAAAGTGATAGTTATTTTCGTTTAAGTTAGCATGATATTTTATAGTGCTGAAACATGCCAGATGGCCAAGGATATTTCACCTAGATACTGTAGAAAGTTAAAGGATTTATTGAAGCCACAAGAGGTCTGTGTTTCAGAAAGAAAGTACTCAAGCAGTGTGGATTTAATCTAAAATATAAAACATTCTGCCTTGGCCATCCTTATTTGTAACCTTCTGAAAGAGAAAGCTTTCAAATACTGTATGACTAAAAGAAAAAACTGTGTCAGACCTAATTCAGGGAAAGCTCTGAAACATACTTCAGCTGCCTCTGCTTAATTGCTTCTTCAAGGGAATACTGCACAGTAAACAAATGTTTTGAAATTTGAATCTTTTATCTCTTAACAGAAAAAGCTATTGAGAGCATCTCCCTAAACCTATTTTATTTTTGCAACATGTTGCACATGAAGTTTATCTTGGTTTTAATGTAAATTTTTGGTTGTATAAATGTAAATGCAGCAATAAAAAGGAAGAATCGATCTATTTAGACAGATTATAGTAATAATGACAGAATGGGTTGATCTCTTTAATGCTGAGTGACAAGAGTCCCACTTATAAATTACTTTTACATTCAAAGCTTATAAGAGGCCCCCTCTCCATATAGTAAGTCAGGGCTTAATGTTTGCAGTAGTCAATTTATTAATACACAAAATGGTGAACAGTAATGAGTTCTGGGCAAAATTTCTCAGGAAGAGAAATGTGAATACTAGAAACACTTAATTCTGCCACAACATGAACCTCTTCAAAATTGTACTTTTATTCTGCTGGGCACCTTGACAAGGGTCTGTCTTCCTATTTCAAAATTATTCTGTACTTTGTCTTCAGAAAGTTATAGATAGACCATCACTTCAGAGTAGTCTGATTTTCCCCTCTTTCCTAATAATCTTTTTTAGCTAAGTATTTGTGACTAATAGAACTTACTGCTTAAGAAATCTCCAATGATTGCCTAGTGGCAAAGCTTTCACAGGACGTTAAAAGGTTGAGTTCAGTCCTTCACTGTCATTTGGTGTCACTTCTGCATGTGCACAGTTCAAAGTTCGGGAACCCCTCTTAGGAATGGCTGATTCACAGTGTGGAGAAACTGAGAGGAGACCAAATGTCACATAAATGTTCTGGAACAGAGCAAATAAGTTGGCTCAGACAGCTTCTACTGTTAATCAATGTCTGTATTGTTAACAGATGTCTGTGTATTGCATCAATAAGTAATAAAGTGCTTGTTCAGAATAACTGCCAGGAGGCAATGGTTTTGTGGGTTTGGTGTGTGGCTTATCAAGAGAGATCCATATCAGATGGGCAAAGAAAATACTACGACTCTAATATTTAGTTTCAGGAGAGTGAATTACTGAAAGAGGAAATAATGCATTTGCTTTTCAAGTGAGTCTTTTTATCCATGGATCTTTTCACAACAGACAATTGGAAAAATCCTCATTTCTTCTTCCAGACCTATGAATAGGCTGTTAATCATTCATACTGGAAAATATTCATAGACGCTTCTAATCACTGCTGGGAAACAATTATATTCACTGATCTTTCAGGAGCAAAGCAGGATTGATGGTCAGGTTGCCTACTTTTCCATATAAGCAGTTTCAAATTACTTGAAAAAAATACTGAACTCCTGTAGTAAATTCAGTTTCCTCTCAAGTCTTTTGAGGATGTCATTGGCTTCTGCAATAGAACACTGTCCGTAGTGGCTACAGTGATATCAGATTCCACTCACTAGAGATGTTTTCTACTAGAAGTGGGCAATCTATTGTTTGTCATCCCTGGCTAATTGATACTGATGGTTAGTTTTCTTTTCTGACAGAAGGATTCTTAAAAGGAAAAACAGTTACTATTACCTTTCTTTCATATCATTTCAGGAGTATGATGATGGTTATGGAACTGCTTATGACGAGCAAAGCTATGATTCATATGATAACAGCTATAGCACTCAAGCACAAAGGTAAGTTTCCAAGTCTGCTGTAACTACAGTTGAAGTATTGTGAAGTATAAAGTTAGTTATAAAAGAAATTTTACTTCAAGATGAAATTGAAGAAATCTTTAACAGCAAAAATATTTTAAGGGGCTTGTTAGGCATAACTGCCAGTGTTATTTGTCTCTAGTATCACATAAGTATAAAAATCAAGTTACTGAGTGGGTGAAAAGAACCAGAAAAGAACTTGAAATAGAGTTTTAGTGGTGTCAAATCATAAATCAGAAAGTCTTCAAATATTCAGGAAATTTAGGCAAACTTAATTCAGATTCATTCTGCAAGGGATGGGGAGCAGGGAGGAAAGAGGAGTGAAAAAATGCCTTTTATCATAAAACATATTAAATTGTCTGGAACAGAATTGCATTTCGTTACTACTAAAACAGAGTTATATACCAGTATTTTATTTGGCTGTGAAAACGTGCATCCTTTAGTTTTATTCCTTTGTGGAACTGTCTTGCTGACAAATCTAAATCTCTTACCACTTAGATTCCTTCCCCCACTTCGTTCACAACAGTATTTTTTAGGAATTATGATTTATTTTCTTAAATTTTTACTTTCTTCAAAGGAGTTGCTCTTTAGAAACTCCATGAATGTCAAGGAATACTAATGTGTCCCAATTACGGGAAGAATGCTGTGAAGTACAAACTACTTGTATTAGGTGGTAAATTGAACTTAATGGCAAATATCACACAACATTATTTAGCAGCTTGGCTGATTGTTTCCACTATTAGGTACTTCTAAATGTGCATGTCTAGAAAGGGAACTTCTGTGCACCTTATACTGAGCTGTAATTTATTCTCACTCTTTTACTCCTAGATCAAGCATTCATAGTTTGATCAGTAGTACATTTTGTGAGAATTTCTTAAACTTCTTATGGCAATAAACTTCAAACAGTTGACACTGGAGCAGGCTGCCCAGAGAGCAGATGAAGACTCCATCTCTGGAGTCATTCAAAACCTGCTTGGATGAAGTCCTGTGCAACCTGCTATAGGCAAACCTGCTCTGACAGGGGAGTTGAACCCCTTCCTGTCCGGTTGGATCCCTTCCAATGCCTATCATTCTGCATTTCTGTGAAACAGCATTGAGAAAATAGTAAAATAAAGTGCTATAGTTATTCATTACTGTTTTGGCTTCTTGAGATGAGTAGGGCTTCAAACCTTGCCCTCTGGGAAGACAACAGTAGGAAAGGGAGACATTGGAAGATATGGTGATGTTGATAAATAGATACTGCTTAAACTGGTTTTACTTTCTACTAAATATATACAACTTTTTTCTACAAATTTGCCTTATCTGAAATAGTACATAACTGTTCACAGCAAAGCTGAGAACAAGGCCGTTTACACTAGAACATTTGATTTGCTGTAGTGTTGACATATGCAATTTAGATTTTTTTAGATAAATTACTATTTTCTTGTGCCAAACAACTTAGTTTAATGGAAAGTTCAAGTGCTATCATGATTGAGAACTAACAGAATGGAAATGGGTGAGGAATGGCTTGAGAGAAGTCTTGAGGAGAAGGACTTGGTTGTAAGCTGATGGAAAAACAACATGAGCCAGCAATGTGAACTTAAAGCCCAGAAGGCCACCAGTATCCGGGGCTGTATCAAGAGAATTGTGACCAGCAGTACAAGGGAGATGATTCCCTCCCTCTACTCTGCTCTCATGAGAACCCACCTAGAGTATTGCGTCCAGTTCTAGTGCCACCAGCATAACAAGGGCATCAAACTTCTGGAGTAGGTCCAGAGGAGGGTCACAAAGGTGATCAGAGGGCTGGAGCATCTCCGCTGTGGGGACAGGCTATGAGAGCTGGGGCTCTTCAACCTGGAGAAGGCTCCGTGGAGACCTTGTAGCAGTATTGCAGTACCTGAAAGGGGCCTACAAGAAAGCTGGGGAGGGACTTTTTACAAGAGTTTGTAGTAATAGGATGTAAGGGAATGCATTGAAGTTTGAAGAGGGTAGATTTAGACTGGATATTAGGTTCTTTACAGTGAGGCTGGTGAGACTGAAACAGGTTTTCCAGAAGACCATGGGAACCCTCTCCCTGGAGGTGTTCAAGGCCAGGTTGTATGAGGCCTTGAGCAATCTGGTCTAGTGGAGAGTGTCCCTGCCCATGCAGGGGAGTTAGAACTGAATCATCTTATTTGGTCCTTCCAACCCAAATCATTCTATGAATTTATGAAATACCTTTGTCACGTACTTGGTTACTGAAGAATATTGTAAACAACTTCTTTGTTGGTAATTCTGTTTTACTGCTTCTAGTGTTGGTATATGAGTCATTTGCCTGACCCAAAACTAAAAATCAACTTAGATTTTGTATTTCTTTTCCATGTTAGGAAGGTTTTCATTAAGGATTTTTTTTTTTTCCTTTCAACTAAAATTAGCAAAAAGCAAATCTCCCATGAAATGACATTATTTTTGCAAAGGACAAATGCAGTATATAACATTTTTCTTAGATATACTTTTTGCACATATTTAGCCCAGTCTTGAAGGAGATACTTGATAAAGTTACTGTTCTGCTTCATATTTTACCTGTAATTTCACACTGCTGTTAGATTTTGTTGAATCCATTATTTTCTGAATGATTACTTCATTCCTCCTCCCTCCCCCCCCGCCTAATTTTATGAAGTACTGCATGGTAAAAGGAAACAAGAAATTACTCACTTTTATGTTTCTCATTTGACACTCATTTTCTGGCATGTTTCCTGGATTGGCAAAAAGATTTTTAGAATTGTATTGACAGGCAGAAAGTAATAACTATAAAGCCATCTGAGCTGCCTAGAACAGTATTCCTATCTTTAATCTGAATATGAAATAGTAGCCCATATTGCAAAATGTCATTGTGTAACCACTGAGATACTGACTTAGGTGCATTACAATTATCTTATTATGACAAATTAGGGAAAGGTATTGTTTCCATAGTTTAGCTGTATATCATTCTTGATATTTTTCCTTCATAAGGCAGGGAAGGAAAATAATGTTTGCACCTAGAGGGCATTCACATGTTTAAAATGCATCATTTAGTGCCTAGCATGTGTAAATAACTTCTCCCCTTTCCTTTGTAGTTTAGATGTAGTAGTATTAAAGTATTCATATTTCTAGTATGTCTTCTGAAATTAATTTCCCTAGAAAACCATGATATTAATGATTTTGTGTGTTAAAGAGGAAATTTTGAGAAATAGTAAACTAAAAAGGTAAATTTGCACAACAAATTACTTGCAGTGATTTTTCAGTATATGAAACTCCTTCCTGCATGTCATCAAATCCAGTTAATGTTTGCAATTGTACATGTGCGATACAGTAGAGACAGTTTAAATACTCGTATTTGTTGTAACATGTTTATTTTAGTGGATCCTTTGTTAAAGATGGAGATTCTCCAGATTTGACCATTCAGTACAAGACAGCATGACTCTCATATGCTGTTTTCAACTTTGATATTTCTAGTATATTTCTTAGAAATGGCCAAATCTGAGATGAACTGGGGCATATATGGGTGTTCTGTGCACGTACAAATAATAGGATACAGCGTATTTGTATGCATTAAGGTAGTTGAGACTTTGCATACCTCTGCAAAAAAATTCTTTTCTGTAGCAGACTGCTTGCTGTTAAAAAGTTTAACATTTTATTAAAATCTTGAGACTTTATCCTTGCTTGTGCTTGGCAATCTGAAGCTTTAATTACAGTCTGACACAGCACTAAGAGAGGGAGAAGCATCAGTTTTCTCCCAAGTTCTCATCTTAATGCTCTGTAATCTTATAAAAAAATAGTTTTCCTTTAAAAAATTTTCCTATCTGCAGTTGTTTGTACATGCAGCAAAGCCTCAAGTGGTGCTTCAGGGTATCTTTTAACAGAATTACATTTTGTTATAGTCAAAAAGACTTAAAATTTAAAAATTCCTTGGAGCCGTACTAGGTTGACTAGATAACTGCTTTTTAGAAGAGATGCAGCTAAATTATATGTATAGTTTTTGCAGAAGATTGTTAGATGATATTTTACCACATTGAATTTGGATAGTTAATTGACAGAGGTGTTAAGTATTGTTATTAAAAAAAAAAAAAAAAACAAACCAAAACCAACCAAAATCACAAAACAAGATAAAATTAACAAAAAAGAAAATAAAGAATACTGTCAAGACCTCTGATCACTTAATGCATAGCTGCCTGGTCTGTACTTAATGCCTAGCTAAGGAGAGGAGTGAGCTAGGTGGAATTACAATGTCATGCGGGGCAGATCTCATGTTAGGCAGTCAGTAATTCCTTCATAAAATTTCCACTTCTTACCTTTGTAGTTTTTTAAAATGTACAGTTGCATGTCAAAACCTTTTTTTGTAAATTTCATGGTAGAATATGATGTACAGAAAACCATATTTGTGATTCCCAGTGCTGGTATTTGCCTATGTCAGGTGCACGTATGTTTGTCAGTATCCCTCATCAGTATAGATGCATCCTCACACAGCCTAGCTGGCTCTTAAAGGACTCCCCAGAATGTCTCTGCATCTGTAATCCTTTAATTTGATTTATTGCAGAAAGCAGTGAGTGTTTCAATAGCCTTATACTAATGCTAGACCAGTTCTATTATGAAAACCCAGAATATTGCAGAGGAAGTAGGAACATTCAGTTTGGTCTTTATTTAAATGTGTAGATCAGTTAAAACATTTTTCAGAATGGAGAAATTCCTATATATTTTAAATCTTTGAAATATGCTGCAAATTGAGCAGAAGTGGTTTTGTCCCTTAGTGGCTTCATACATGATCTGCACAAGTGTTTACGGAGACAATAATAGGGCAAAGGGAAATGGATGCTAATAAATCAATTGGCACTGTCAGTTCACTGTTTAATGTTCTCTAGAATACATAAGATTTATCACTGAGGAATTGTAGAATAATGGTAGTGTATGGAAACAAAGTCCACCAGGGAGATGTACTACATCATTCGGATTTAGCGCTGCCATCTGCTTAATAGCATTGAGATGACTACAGAGGTACTTATGATCAACCATTCATAGCAGTGACAGATGCTGCAGAGAGTTAACATGCCAGAGAATGAGGTTTGTTACTAAAATTCAGATTATGTGACAAGGTTGCTGAGAAAGGGGGCTGGATTTGTTACTTCTCCATCAGCATTAAAGGTTTACTGTGTGCTTTTAAGTTTACTATCAAGAGCAAATGACTAACACAGTTACTGTAGTTCAAAAAAAGTGGAGAACCCCATCTGCCCGCTTCACAGCACTCAGAAGTTTCAAATGACTTCTTCAGAATTGTCTGCTAGCATTTAAAACTGGATAGCTCTTTTCCTAGAAAAGAGAGAAAAAAAAAAAAAGCTTTCGTCTAGCTTTATTTTGTTTACCTACAACAGAGCCTCAACTATAAGAGGAATAGTTTGTGTAATTGTATGTCTATGTCTGTTTAGGGTCAAGAATAAATAACTCTTGTAGTAATTCTGTAATTTTTTCTTTAATTAGAACTTTGTTCTAAAACTCTTTTAGATCTTCAGTCAAGGTGATCTAACCCTTCACTGTTGCAGAATTTAAACACTGATATGAAAGGGGAAAGGTTATGACTTAGGGTAATTGCTTGCTTTGTCTACAGTTTTCTGCAATATTTTCTGTTTTCCATACTTGGCTACTAATGCTCTAGAATTCTTGCAGCAATAACTCTTGTGCCATTGGCTTAACCATAGTGTGTCTCAGTTGTTCTCCTTACATGTCTAACAATAATTGCTACCGTTTCAAGTCTTACCAAAATGTGATTCTGTGAAATATCTGTAAATTGCCTGCAAAAACATAGAGCCATCATCAGGCTAATCTGAATTGAGGGAAATCACAAGTTCTCTTTAGTATAGCTGTCTTTAGTCAGCTCCTCTAGTTCACTCTCTCTATTGCTTAATGTGCTAGGAAGTGAGAAGTACATGCTACATCTTTATTTTAAATTCTATATCTAAAAGCATAAAAATATAACTGTCCATGTGGTAATTCCAATGCATGCGAAAAGCCAATTGTGATGAAATGCTATCTGGTGAGGTAGTTAATTTAAAATATAACTGGATGTCAGGTTGCAAAGTGGACTTAAAAAAAGACCCACCTTGAAATCAGGCAATGGCCATTCTTCAACAGATGCCTAAATAATGCACCTAAATACACAGTTCTGAATCCTTCAAACCTCTAAATCCCCAGTATTGTGCCACTTCAGTGATACCTTTGTTTTTGGAAAAACTGATTCCTATCAAGTAGTTCTCACCAAGATCCAGAGATGATGTGGTCCTCATTTTCTATGAGGAACTCTTTTTGCAGGTGTTTTCTGAAATACTGTTTCAGAAAACAATATTTCAGTAGTCATGCAAAAGATGATGACATTACTGTTTAGAAGAGGAGGATTTTCATAAAAGCTGAGTGTATGGATTTGAAATTAGCTTATGGAAGTGTTGCTACTGGTATTTGAAAGTTAATTGCCAACATTTTGTCTGTGATGCTCAGTGTTTTAAATTTACATTAAGTTTGTCAGCAATCATGCATTTCCAGGTTGTATAAATATGCAGCATATGCAAAACAGTGTCTGTTACTATGGCATTTCAAGATGTAATTCTTTGGATTTTTATGCTAGTAGATGTTTGTATTCCATGCACTAACTCATAAATCAAACCAATCCACAGCAGTTTGATTTCTGGAGATATTGCAAATGGCTAGTATTTTGCAGTTGTTGCTTATGAACACCTGGTATGTATGAATTTATTGGAGGTTATAATTTTACACATATAAAACCTCAAAAGCATTGACATAAACAAGCTAATGTAGCTCTTAACTGAAGATCCTTGGCGTGTGGTTTCCTGTTAATTTGTAAGCTTGTATTATTAGAAGATGTTTCAGATCTAGTTCTTCAGATGTAGGTAAATGTTTTTTCATTTTCCTTGTTGGCTATTAATGTGACAAGATAAAATATTTAGAAGTACCTCAGTAGAACAGATAGCTTTAATTGTGAATCTAGCATACATGTTTCCATTTTTTTTTTTTTTTAATTTTAATGATGTAATTGGGTCTGAAATCAGATCTCAAACATTAGTAGACAGGAATAAGAGAATTATGACAATAGAAGAATCTTACCTTTGAAAGAAAAATTAATCTTAACATAAGCTTATTTCATGCTGCACTCAAAATTGGAAAAGGCTTATTGACATTAGTAGATCACTGTATTAAGAAAAACTGTACTAAGTATACTTAGTAAAGTCTTTTAAAAATGCAAATAAAAGGTAATTTTCTACATGGTTTTGATAATAAACTTAATTGTGACTACTCTTCGATGTTTAGAAAACAAGTAAAATTGCATTTAAAAGTTGAGGTCTATTGTAGAAAACTTACATAAAGGTGTTACAGTGATACAAAAAGTAGTAACACAAGATTTTAAATAGCTCAGGAATTTTAAAAAAATTATAAAATTAAGTTATTTGACTTTTTTAAGTTATTTGACTTTAATTTTACTTAGGTGGTTGTACATCTTTAACTTAGTGGTTGAATAACCACAATATAAGTGGAGTCCATGGCTGATTAAACAGGTGAAAACATGAGAAAAAGATAGGTTAAATAGAATCTTTTAATAATTTCTTAATAGGAAGAAAAAACTTATTAACAGTGAATATTTTTTAAATATTAAATGCTATATTGTAGTTATTAGTGGTAGCTTGTGGAATTAGTCATAATTTTAAAATATCTTGAGCGCTTCAATTTAATTACAGTACATTTGGGTTGCTTTTAAAAAAAACCTACTTCAAGCTTGGATCAAGGAGGTAATGGCGGAAGGAGAGTATCCAGTTGCTACACCTCAGCAGGATGCTGCAGCAATGCCACTAGATACATGGTCTTTGGAGGCAGAAGTTGGTTAATAAGGCTTACAAATTAAAGCCGTTATTCATTTAGAAATAACTTTTCAAATGTCTTACATAATAAACTTTGTACCAGTTTCATTAAGAGATACTGAAAAAAGAAAGAGAAACTACTCTCTCTATGACTAGAGAAAGGACAGCATCATAAATTCACTTCTGTAGTGGATAGTTTAGACTATATGTAAGGGAGATTTATTTTTCCCATGTGGAGCAGAGAGGGAACTTTACTGGAAACTCACACTTGGAAACCAATGTCTATTGAATGACATAGGCATAAGAAATCAGGTCTCGTTAGTTCAGAATGTATTTTTATCAGTGAACACCTTTTTTCAGATGATTTGACACTATATGGCTGATTGGGAGTCAACGTAGTATGTCTGTTTACTGGAAGTAATTCAAAACTGCATTGATTAGTTTTTTTCCTCTTGAACTACCCTGTAGCACTTGGTTTGCTTTCAAGGGAAGAAAAATGTTGCATCTTTCCATTTGTGAGGAAATATCTATTTAATTGGGCAACTTCAGAAAAGGGAGGTGGTTGCAGGAAAACTTTAAATTGGTCTTACTTGTTTCTCATGCTTGTATTCTGGTTTAGAAGAAAACACTGGGAGCTGTAAATTGTATTTTAAAGAACAATTTTGGCATTATTCCATTGACAGGCAATGAAAAAGGTTGTTTTAGTAACCATCAGAATTTGAAGTTTTTGATGATTTAATTGTTAGGTGCAATGTGCTTGTAACATTTATGTTGATATACTTGGTAGAGCCCACATGAGCCCAGCAAACAAGTCACAGTGAATTGAATTATCTTCAACACAGAGGAAGAGGTCTGCCTTATTGTACTTGAAAAGGCAAGGCTCAAAGCCTGACTCGTAAGGGGCATTAGAGAGCACTAGAAAGATCTTGTAAAATGCTTGTAAGATCTGTCAGATGCTTATGATAATCAGCCTTGAAAGCAGTTATATAATCTCTAACGGAATACATTTGTTGATGGCACTCATTATTTTTTAATTGTAATTCCATCCCAGTTTTATATAATTATATTTTTTTTCTCAAACACTCTTCAGTGTCAACCAATGACTAAAGATACACAATTTATAGGAACTGAGGAAAGTTGTACTGGTCCTTCTGTAAATTATAAAGACAAGAAAGTATGATGTGTATCTTCCTGAGTAGTATTTCTAATGACAGAATGGTGACATACCGTCTGTGCAGCTTTTGTGGATGATGTATTAGAGGCAGTGTTGTTTTGTACTCCAGCCTGTGACGCATAATACTGTCTCGGATTTCTAACAACATCTTATGCAAGACTCATGAGGGATAACCAAGATTTATGTGAAATAATGCCCACAGGCCTTTCCAGTACTGCAATGGATAGTCTAGAGGTTTTGAATGTTATCTGTTGCTTCCACTGTCCCTAGAAGTTTTGTCTGTTTGGAGGGCAAGGGAAGACAACGCATCCTTTGCCAATGCTAATATTCATACTGGTACATGTGTTCTCCTTTTAATAGTTGGAACATAGTTGGTACACACCTGGATAGTTTAAGACTTGCAGAATAGTTTCCTCTAGTAGCAGTCTGGTTCAGTTCCCGTGAACTGCTTTGCAAACCAGATAAGTGGTGTAAGATGACTGGGGCTTTCTCATTCACAGGCCAAACCAAAATGCTGATGGTTTTACACAATCCAAAATTTTAGTTTTTCTGCTGGTTTTTTGTTTGATGTAATGAATTTTTGACATTTTATTTGGCATTTCTCATGATTAGGAAGGGATTGGTGCTGTGTTCTATTTGTAGCCTTAAGGTAAAACTCCCTACTGCTGCTTTTGGTGAGAAGCATTATGTGTACAGTGTGCCTCAGCCGCTTCTGCGACTTGCCATTTACCTTTCCTACTTTGAGAGATGAAATTAGAGTGGAGGGGGTGGAGGGGAAGGAAGAACAAATTCACAGACAACAATAACTGAATGTTTCAGATGGTAATGCTCTCAGCTTTAGGGATCTGTATAGAGGTCTGCTAGAAATATACAGACAGTTCTGTGCCTGCTAGGTACAGCACCAGAATGCAGATGCCTGAGGGCACGTCGCTGTTCAGAAGTGAAATTTGTTGCAATTTGTGCCATAAAAAGTAATTTCTAAATACTGATAGCTAAGGGAATCCTTGAGGGGGCACTCTGGTCATCTTTTAGGATTGTAAGTGGTAGATTTCGCTATTTGTATTACCCATATGAGAGTACAATGGGATGTAATTTAAAGAAAACTGCATTATTTTTCTGTATTCTGTAAAACTTTGACATAGGTATCAGTTACTTTCTCAGATTGTTATCTTTTACAGACAAAATGAGCTGCAGGGATGAGAGTTTATACTAAAGAAACTTCTGCTAAGAGGTGGCAGAAATGGACATTAAATAAAAATCTGTGAGATGCAAGAAAAGGTGTGAATTGCTTCTTGATATCCTGGCTTTATGCTATCCTGCTGTAAGCTGGCTTAGAGAATGTGGTGTTCTAGTGAGCTGCAGAATCATAAAGAACAGATAGTCAACTCAATGTTCAACACAATTATGGAGTTATGAGAAGCTTCACTGCAGTGATTGTTGTCTTGACGATAACATGTGGGACACTCTTCTTCCTGTTTACTGCTGGCAGATGCTTTTTGATATTGGAAGCAGCTGAGCATGAAGATCTGATAGGAATGGTAGAAAGAGAATTGTCCTTGTGGAAGAGTTTGGTTCAAATGCGATCATATCAGTCAGGGTTTGTCATATTGAACCTTGTACTGGAGAGATCATTTGTTTCTGCTTTGCTGCTGTTCTGTGCAGCTTCTGCGTAGAAGGACAAAGGTGATGCTAGTGGAGCTACCCTTAGCTTGGAAGCTGTTTTCATTTCACTTTCTGAAATTGCCCTGGCTTCTGTCTAAACAATTCTCAGAGTTACTTCTGATACCAATGTGCAAAAGAAAAAGACTTTTTTTTTTTTTTTCCTATTTTTCCCTAGCAAGGATTACAAGAAGCTGAACTTTCGGCAAAGGCTGTTTTTCATCACTAAAAACAAAGATTCAGTTCACTCAGTGCTTAAACCTGTTAGTCAGTCTTGTCAGAGCTTAAGTCTGGGATCTTCCAGCAAACTAGAAGCTCTCAATCAGACCTGTTATCTCCTCCCTGCCCTAGATATCAGCCTCCCTGCCATATTAGTTTGGTTTCAAACACAGAAATGGCATATTTCTAAAAGATGTCTGTATGAAATCTAAAAAGCCATAGCAATTGCATTCATTAGTCACAATATATTTTGACTATGAATTTTTCCAAACACTACCAAATATTTGCATAGTGGTTGTCATGTCTGTTCTACAATTGTCCCCAAAATAGCCTAATGACCTATTGTGATGTATCTTTGTGAGTGTCAGGTTGAAGTTCTACCATTCTGTTGATACCTGTCCAATATCTGTAGTCAAAATTATAGTTAATTCAGGAAGAGTTCTCTAAAAATTGTCAGAACAGTTATTGCTCTTTGGGGTTTTTTTTGTGTTTGTTTTTTGTTTGGATGGTTTGGGGTTTTGTTTGTTTGTTTGCATAACGATTTGTTCTTCTGTTATGGTTCATCAGGATATTCTCAGAAACAATCAGATTAGCAGAAGAGCCTGAGAAATTCAGGTCATATTTCACAAGATGTTTGAAGACTTATGTTGAGTAACTCTAAAGTATATTAAGACTGTCTCACAACACTGGTGTCCTAAAAAATGGCAGGAAGCTTCTCAGTCCTCTGCTTCACTAGATAAAAAAGCACCTCTAAGGCTTTACTTCATTAGTGATACAGTGCTAAAATCTAAGGTTGCTTACTTCCTATGCACTTTCCTGTGGCTTTATTTAAACTAATTAAGCCTCACTTTGCAATTTCTTTAAGCATTGCAGGATTAATGACCAACCCTCAGCAATCTGAGGCAACATACTTAAATTTATTGTTTGCTAATCCTTCTCTAACATTAGATGTTTCCAAGTTTTTATGTTGACATGGAAAATCAAAGCATTGTTTCCCTCGACATCTCTATCTTCTCTTTTGATAGCCCCAAAACATTGTGCTGGAATAAGATTAGGAAAAAAATAGGAGATACAAGCAAGAACTCTAACTGTACAAAATATCTGAATAGCTGACATTGCAAGGTTGCTTGCACTTGCAGTGCTTGCTTGCTGGTTATGAAGATGCTTAAACTCAGCTGACTGTGTATGCAATGCAATTATCTGTCTACAAAATAGACATCTGAAGAAGTGAGGAAAAATTTAGAAAACTGAAGAATTCATCCTCAGTAAAATTTCACATCTGAAGGCAGAGGAGCTCAAAGCAGACTCCAGGTTTAATCTTGCTAAGTTAAAAAGGATCCATACCATGTATGTTTTGTTCTGAAAGGAGAGGCACAGGAGGTAAAGAAAAGGAGCCTGTTCTGTAGTTTTGTTCTCCATTCTATGAGATGAAATGAAAGAGAAAGAAAAGGGCTTCCCTGGCAGAATAAATCCATTAAAGGGAAATACAGAGTTTAAATAGAATTAAGTCAGCATACTAAGGTGCCAGAGAACCTATATAAGAAAGTGTAAATGTCAAGGATGCTTTTAAAACAAAAATTGACATTATACCTTCTGTCCAGAGGAAAAATTATTTAATATAGCTACTTAATTGCTCACAACAGACTTGACCTCTACTATCTCTGTTAATGAGCTGAAATGTACAATTTTAAAAACTTGAGTACTACAGGTTCCTTTGGCTAGGCTTGCTTATAAATTAATTGAGTGCTTTGAAAAAAAATACCATTCTGTAAGCTGTAACTTCATATACAATACTGTGTTTTTCTGTGGTTCCTCTAAAACCCCTTCATCTTTAGTCTTTGCTCCATGGGCTCTTCAGACTGTTATAGATGAGATAAAAAGCCACTTTTTATTTTTTTATTTATTTATTTTTAATCCAGAATTCCTTACAGCTGTTTGTGTGCACAATATTCTTCTGGTCATACTCTTTCAGATAAGACAACAAGTTTTACAGTTCTTTAGCATAAAGCTGAGTTGAGAGTGTTGACATTGTTCATAGAGCACAAACGAAAGCAGTCAGTAGAAAGTACTGAAAGTACCAAGAAAGTACTGGGCTACTTGACTTCCCATTGTAACTTGTAATTTTTGGAACAGATTAATTTTGAAGGGTTTGTCTTTTAATAAAGATGGGTCATGATGTATGTTCAATATAAGTAAAAACTATTCCCTTTATGATGTTTATTCAGTTTATTCATTTTTTAGTTTACATGCAGGAGAGTGAGTCACTTTTTGTTTAATAGATATTTTAGGTCTATGAAATGAAACACTGCAAAAGTCATTCTGACAGGATTGACAGATATGGGGATAGGGCTCAGCTGCTACAGGCTTCTAAACTCGATGACAGCCTTAAAATAATCAAGTACTGGGTGGAAGGATAGTGCACATCAATTTTAAGTTGGTTGTCAGAATAAAGACTGTTTTATCAGTGGCTACTGCCAAGCAAAATTGTTATATCTTATGCTTCATACTTGCCCTTGCTATTCTGAGATCCTCATCACGTGGATTGACAAACTTGATTACCTTTAGTTTGTGTACAAGTACATTTTTGTGGGTTGTCTGAGTGTGTTCTGTTACAGTTCTTATGTAGGAAGCCTTATGCTAGCAATAACAAATACTTATTTACACTTTTGAGATGTTTGTACACACCAGAACCACATTATTAGTTGGCCTAGATTATTTTGTGGGATTTAAAACTTTTTAGTTAGAAAAAAAAACCAAAACCCAACAAAGTAAATCACAGACAACCCAAACACAAGAAATGATCTTTGTCTTGTGTCAGTTTAAAAGTGATTCTGATGTTATTTATGTGAATGGTTTACCTGTTAATTTGTATTAAGGCCATAAAATGCTTTTTCTCCTTTTTAAAAATTTTGTTAGCAATCAATCTAATGTTAGAAACATTTCAGTCAATATTAGTAATTACTTGCTAATGATGATACATTCCTGATTTCCTTCTCATTCAGAAGGTCATGGCTTAGTAGCATGACTTTATAGAGTATTTAACAAATAACAGCAGCCCTGGGTCTAGCTGTGGTAGGAAAGAAACAAGACGCTTACTTCTGATGTCTATAAATGTGTCTAATAGACTTATTCTGTCAACTGTGCAAAAGACTGTAGAGATATACAAACATGAAACTATAGTTTTTAATAAAACTTCAGTCTTTGGTGGGACGTGGTTATAATATACATACATACTTCTGAATCCTAATGGATGCAGATTTCTGCTTTTAACTTTGTTCTTACTGTCATTTCTGCCTCTTCAAAGGATAGCATTTACATAAATGCACATTAGTTTTGAAAATACTGGAACTCATGCACGTAATAGCAGCTGTAGGACTCTGATCAGCAAGGTCCTTGTCCTTAATTGCATTTTTATCAGTAAATTCAAAGATGCGAAGTCAAAGTAACTAGGCAACAGTAGCTAATTAAATTTATAATAAATGAATTGGTTCAATACCTACACTACCTACCCTTCTTTCATTTGGCCTCTCAGATATTCAGCCTTCCCAACTATAAGTATAATTTTGCATACAAAATTCCTACATCCATATTCACACTGTGGACTCAGTGATGTAGAAAAATCCCTAAATGGGAAATAAACATGGGTTCTTTTCTAATTGATGAACAGGTCTTAAGCTGTCATTATCACATGCTTACCTTTCTTATCTTAGGGCACATCTATATCCTTCAAGCTTTCTTCTTTTCAAAGGTAGAATATGTAAAGATAATAATTGCTTTTCAAAACATAACTACTTTATTTCTTGTTCTTCCTACTTCCTTCCTCCTGTGCAGTGGAGCAGATTATTATGATTACGGCCATGGACTAAGTGAAGAAACATATGACTCTTATGGTAAGTAGATCTATGAGCTGAATGACTGCCATCATAGTAGACTCTTGAAAAACATATAATCAAAGAAGGATTTCAATAGGCAAGCTTCAGTTCTGCAGTGGGTAACAGCTGTTCAGGGATCCCTGCACTGTCACAGAGCTCATAATGTGGTTATTGAGAAAAATATTGAAGGGGTTTTCTGTATTTCTTTTAGCTAACACAGTTATGTGAAACTAAAATCAAAGAAATAAAAAACTAAAATCTGAATTGTGCTGTAAGTGCTCAATTCGTGTCACATTCAAGGAGATTTAAGGGGGAAAAAAGGGAATGTAGAACTGTTTTTCAGGACCTGAAAGCAAATGCTTCCTAGTGGCAAAACTGGCACTGAAAGTTGGTACAAGGTAAAAATGTGCTCAAATTCTCAGCTGAATCGGGACCTGATTGAGTGCAGTTTAGACTTGTATGATCTTTGTATTGGTTCATTTTCATGCATCAGTCTTGCGAAGTCAAGCAGGGAGTCATTATGTAAAGGTTATGAAAGTACTTTAGGTGGTTAATAGACACAGGGGCAGTGGGTTACTCACATAGAGACAAAACTGCATAATGAGGCAAAAAAACATATGGCAGTGGTAAAGATCACTTTTTTTTTTTTTGAACTTGAAGTATGGTAGTGTTGGGTTTAATTAAAAAAAATCTGCTATGGATTAGAAGCATAAAGCATGCTAAAATGCACCTTTGGTTAAGGGATAAATATTAAATCTCTGTCTAGAGATTAGAGAAATACGATGCAGATCACTCGAGTCTCAAACAGCTGGGGATTGGTAGTAGCTAGTGTAAAAGAGTTGTTATGCTGGGTAATGGATACTTCAGTGAGTTTAGGGCTCTGCTTCAATTTTTGCATGGAGTCTTTCCTGAACTCCATTTGGAAGTGCATCCTGCTGAAAACTAAAATTACCTCAAGTTGTTGTGATAAATGCACCTCATATAGAAGTTTGCTCAATGTTGTCTGCTTAAACTAATTATTTTGCTTAGGGGGAAAGTCAGCTCATCAAGAGGAGGTCCCTTTAAATGCTTCTGTCCCCCAGCACTTTCAATTATTGTTGATATATAGCCTAAATTTTTATTTCAGCATTAAAATAATGCAGCATTTGCCATTATAAGCCTGACATTTCTAAGACTATTTCATGAATACAAAATTTATGGGGAAAAAAATATGTGAAACTGCTTAATGCAGATAGAGTTGACTGATGGGGGGAAATGTGAATTGAGTGTTTAAGGTTGAATATACGGATTTCTCATTGCTTTTGCATTTAAAACTCATGTTCTATTTATCAAAGCACAGCCACTCAGAATATTAAGTGATGTATTTGCTCAAGTTGAGAGGAAGACTATAAATACCTTGAATGATTATATGTTACACCCACTGAAATTTTTGCACATGTAAATAAGTGCTTATGCTCTTCATTTTTTAACTAGCTGATTCTCAAATGCAGAATTAGGTACTATTAATCATTCTTAGAGTATGTAAGAACATTAGGTGCATCAAACTGAAATATGCAAGACTGCATAGTGAGCAAATTATTCCCATGTACTGTCCAAGAGGAAACAGATTCACTGGAAGTACCTGAACTTTTTCTCCTGAGAAAATTAGATGCCAATCCAGAGGATGTAGGAAGAAAATCAGTATTTTTAAGATTCAGAAGCTTGAATGGCACTAAAATTAAAACTGATAAAAAATAAGGTGACTCTTTACCCTCTGATTTGAACAATTGATTGAAAATGAGCAAGTATTCCCCTTAAACTGTAACCAGGACTTTTCCATTGAAACTGTTTCTTGGAAAGATGCTTAAAAACTCAGATTTTTTGAATTCTCATCCCTCAGTCAACTGCCTTCACTTCTAGGCTAGGGTTCTTTTCCTTCCTTACTATATGGTTTGCTTTCTGTATGATGAAGCAGCACAAAATGCTATCCTGTTATCAAATTTCTGTGGAACTTGCCTGAGGTACATTTTTAATTCTTTCAGGTTTACACCAAATTTGAACTTGTTCGTTTTACCCCCTAGGCAAATATTCTGACTGCCTGGGTATGATGTATAACCCAGGCTCTGTAAGCAACATCTTACTTTTTTTTTTTTTTTTTTTTTAATTATGTTGCCAGGATGAGACTCTATGGAGAGTTTAAATTGGACTCTTGATTTGAGGGATTCTTGTCACCTAATTTCAGATATCTACTGTCCGAGCAAGTTATATTGCCATTCAAACTACAGGAGTTCTTTGACTGTTGACTCTTTTTTTTCTCTTGTTTATAATGGACTATAAAGACAAAGTAATGCCTACATTTGGGGATATGATACATTTGTTTCCACCCTTAATTTCCAAATTGGATTAGGTTCACTTAGACACCTGTCTGCTTAGGGCAGGGCAATTCTCCCAAAGTAAGTATGGAAGCACATACACTTCTGTCAGAGGTTTGCTTTTTGTTTATTTTTTGCCTTTTTGTTGTTGTTGTTTTTTGGGATATGTGTGTGGGGTTTTTTTTCTCTGATGTAGTACTGACTTGAATTTACTTGCTAAAGTTTGCCTAAATACTGTCTTGTAGTACTCTGCACTTAGCCTTGTGTTTCCCCTCTTCATGTAAATGCCTGGCAGAGTAGGTCCAACTCATTCAAGAGGATGCTTTGATACTTTTTGTTAATATTTATTATCACTAAAATGTGGTATGATTGTGACATACTAAATGCAGCATAAGTTTTTTGCAAACCTAATTTTCAAAATTCAAGCAAGCAAACTTCTTTGCCCTATTAATTTCTTTATGTTCTGCTTTCCTATTTCTTGTGGTTTAGGGGAAGTGTATGTTTACAGTGCATAATTGAATTAAACCTTTTCTGAGGTTAGCTTATTTGCTTACGCATGATTCATGTTCTCCATTCATTTCATCTTAATTATTTGTAGGTCTGCTACTATAGTTGACATTTTCTACGTTTGCAGAGCCCTAAATATTTTTGCCATTGACCTGTTGCACTCTGCTGTTATGTGCTGAAAAAGCATCGTGGGATAGCTCATGGAAATGTGTTGCACCTAGGGTTTTGGGTGGGGTTTTTTTGATTCATGTGTCAGATTTCACTTTGTACACCTTGGTTTCTGTAAATATTGTCACTATCTAATTCACAATTATATAAGGAAAAAGTTTAACATGTGAGAACACTGGTAGGAAGCTTAACTATCTTTTCCCTTCTTACAGGGCAAGAAGAATGGACCAACTCACGACACAAGGCACCTTCTGCAAGGACAACAAAAGGAGTCTACAGAGACCAGCCATATGCCAGATACTGATTGTACTGTCTGATGTTGTGAAATATCCAATCTCCACCAGTCCTGTATACTGTTCAAAGTAATTTTTTTCTATGAACAATCCCTTTTTATTAAATCAAAGTGCATAAAAATCTGAATGGATGGACTGAACTTAAAATACTTTGTTGAAAGAACAACCTGGACAGAAGGATGTGTAAAGCAAGGAACTTTGTTATTTCCAAACTGTATTTGAAAAAAATAGGTGATCAGAAAAATAACCTTTGATTAACTAGTGTTAAACAAACAGACAAAAAAAAAATAGGTTTACTAAATATGTTAGTCCATTCTTTTAACATAAGCGTAACCTTTTATTTTAAAGGTTTTCAACAACTTAGTTTTTAGTTTTTATTTTCAGTCATTTGCTAGATTATCTCTTTGCAAACATGCGTAAAAAGGGAAGCAAATTACAAATGCAAATAATGTGGTATTTTGTAACTCAAGTCTTGAAATGTTCTGTAGTGTTAAGCAAAGTTTTACCCTTGCTTGATACTAAATAAACTTTTGAAAGAAAATCAGTGTGTGTGAGATTAATTTTATGCTTTATCTTATAATAAAACTTCATAAATAGTAGTAAACAGGGAGAAATGTTTAACAGCTACAAGCATAAAAGGCTCACATTAAACATTGCGCGACTTCTTTTAAACAAAACTGGTATAAACCTAAATGTCTTATCCATCTACTCACAATAGATATAAATGCTGTTTAAAGTATCCAAATGGTATGGATCTGCGTGAGTGCCACATTAAATCAAAATACTTTTTGTTAAAAATGGTTTAAAGTAGCTACTGAATTTTCTGAAAAAGATGTGACTAGTTTTCATCTTGTTGAGCATTTTTTCACTAGTGCAACTTTATGAGAATTTTGGTACGTTAATGACCACCTCGCTCCGTGCTGGAAGCAATAAACACAAAGCTTTTAAAGACTTTCTGACTTGACTAATTGAGGTCGCTTTCGTCAGAGGCAGAGGATGTGTAACCCTTAAAACGGTCTTCATTTGCAAAGGTAAATAAATCAAATAAGATTTTAATCTCACTTAATTTATAACCAATAAAAACAGGGAGGGTACAACTTAGAAAGCTTCATTTTAGAATGTAGGAAAGGCTTTGAGGACACATAAATTCTCATTTTAAAAAGTTTAGTTTGTATGAGTAATCTAAAAAGCCTTAGCTTAGCTAGTTAAATTTGGACAAACTATTCCCTATTAAACAACTGTAAAACCTCATAACCAATAGTTTGTAATATATTATTTTTCCATAAATTCTAGTAATTTAAACATTACAAATGCTATCTAAAGCTTTTTCTCAATCATTGTGTTTCTATTAATCAGTTTGATTTACATTGTTTTCTTTAGTTTGTATTTGAAAGTCTTTGAAATATAGTAAAAATCTTTATTTTCTCTTGCCAGGAAATCCACCTCCTTGGACAGCCAAGAGAACAAAAACCTTAGTCTTCTGATGCTTCGGTAGGTGCCTTTACTCATCTGTGAAATTATCAGATAAATAATGGAGCTTATGATCAGATCAGGTTTGAGTTTTCATGGAACTTACGTTTACTGGAAGCCAGCAAAAATCATTGTCTGTGCTCAATTCTTGTGGGAAAGCTCATAGTTCTAAACCATCACTGAACACAACATTAAACTGTGTTCCAGTGTGTGGACACTGTCCTCTGGCTGTTGGTTTGTTGAAAGGTATACATAACTTTGAGAGTATTCCAACCAATTAATATTTCATTGGACAAAGGAAGGTGTAAGTAAATGCATTTAATTTATACTAACAGTGCTCAAATGGGAATTTGAGACTCTAATCTGGTCAGCAAGCATGCCTAAAACTGTTTTCCAAAGCTGAATAAACCATTCCATATAATAGTCTTCCAAGTCAAGCATCTCTGGAATCAGAAGCAGGCTGATTTTTTTGACACAAATGAAGGAGAACAAATCCATTGAGAAACATCTACGACATCTGGTGAATCCAACAGACAAATTGAACCCTATTCATGCTCAGATTGTGTGTATTTTTAACGTATTTTTCTTTATTTCCTACTTGGAATGGTAATTCTTCCAGCTAACATTATGATCTCAGTGCCTTTAGTTGACATGACTTAGATAAATAGAGCTCTGTACTTTGAAGTATTGGATACATTGCACTGCCTCTGCATACCACAGTAAATATAAGAGGCTGCTGTCACAGGCTAAAGGAATGTTTTGTACATGCAAAATGACTTGAGAACAATTTGGAGAGTATTCTAAAGATTTAAAGCAAAGACCTCTTTAAGGTTAACGGATCTCAGAGACGATTTCTACCCTCTAGGGTTCAAAGCAGCTGGTACCAAATCTTTGCCCTAAAACTGCTATGGCAAAACTGAGTGTTAGAAATAAAAATTATTAAAAAAATATATTATGCACTTGGCCAAATCTCTGTTTACATCTTAAATTGCATAACATGATGAGTTACATAAGATTTCATTTGCAAATACAAAATTTTATACTGCCTGTGATGAGACTCTATGGATTGAAACTAAATAGCAGCAAGGATGGAAGTGAAACGTGAATTCAACCTTCTGTAGTATTTGTCCAGCTCTTTTGTTAGCACCTCCTATATGGAGAATATATGTATCAGTATGCCTTTTTGGCACTCTCTGCTACTGTGCCCCAAAGGTTCCACAAACCATTAAAGTGTTTCAGGTTCTATTAGTGGGAAAAAGTGTCTCCCTCCTGAATCACGTAGAGGCTGTTAGGGTGCACCACTGGGTGACAGCGTGTTGTATGACTGGATGTTGCAGGTCACACAAGTAAATTAAAAGAAAATTCTCCTCCCAAGTAAACCTTTCCTGTGGTCATAAGTGATTGTTTTGGTCATGTGCCAGATGTGCATCTGACAAGATGAAGTAGTCAGTGGCCATGTAGCTAGTGTTAGATATTCTTAAACTATGTATTTGTAGTACAGAACCTCTCTTGACAGTTCCTGGAAATAAACATTGTCTGCTGTTGCATTTCAGTGGTGTTTTTTCTTATTTTTTTTCTTGGGAATAGTCTTTGAAATTAAATCCATTAAACTTTTAAGAGGGAATAAACATCTGAAAAGGTCTCTCAATTAAAAAAAAAAAAAATCAATGCAGAAAGCAGCCTTTATTTTACTGCGAAGTAACCTTAGAAACCTTTATCCTTTCTAACACTGGTCAATTGCTGTATGGTACAGCAAGTCAACAAGTCAAATTTAATGTTGATGATTATATTAATTGTAATCAAGCAAGTTAATGTTAATAGTTGTAATTACTCATATTATTAGTTTGCCTTTATTGATTTGTTGGGTTGGTGGTTTTTTTTGCATTTGTACTGAATTTCAATGATGGCAGTTTCTGCAGTGGCTTCCATAAATCTCCATACATTGTATGCATAATTGCCTGATCTCACTGCTTATAATCTGACAGTCTTCAGAGAATTCGTAGTCACTAATCTCAGGATGTATACAAATAAATTATATTTTGCTCTTTTCTAGGAACTTCTGCTATGTTCATTCTGGACTGCTTAGAGCATTGTACTTATCCGTCTGCCTAGACAGCAAGACAGGCTACGGAGTATGAAAATCCCGTTCAGCATTTCTCGTATTAAAGCCTTAAAGTGTACAACAGTATACACTTTTTAAAGTAATTGTATATTTACACTCTTGATTGTTTAGTAATGTGACAATGTTTTATTTGGAGCTCAATAAAGAATTTTCATCTAAGTTCCTGTTACAAAGCAATAATGCAACTTCATGTTCCTTTTGTGGCTCTTTTTAGCCTTATGCAGCAAGTGGAAGAGAGTGTGTGAAGTCTCATGACTAGAATTTAAATGCTTCTGGAAATAGCTTGTCTAATGTATGAACAACATGGAAAAGTTAAAATGGAGATTGCTGTTTTATGCTGAAGCTTTTCTTAATAGCTAAATGTAAACAGGTCTACTCAAAAGAAAACTCGGGTAGAAATGATACTCTAATTTCTGTTTCCTTCAGAAACTTATGTAACTGAAGATGGTTTAATCCCTGTCAATCATGATATGCTGCTTATTCTCTTCACTTGATGGTTGATGCATAGAAATATTTAATATAAATGCACAGTTTTTCTAGTAGTATAGTCTTGGATGAGGCTTTTACACCTCAAATCTTGTATCTAACAGTCACATTTCCTCAGTGCTTTCTGTTTTATATTAATTGTTGTTGTGATAATTTGTTACATGAATAAAATTCTGGTAATTTCATCTTTTGTGTTCTTTGTTTCAAAGTATGTGACCCATTCCTCAGGTATGCTTCCATCAGGTGCATTTTGACTTCACTAAATCTCAAATTTATCCCAAGGAAAGCATAATTTGAGTCTGTCTCATTTATTTTGAAAATAAGCAGGATCACTTAACAGCTTCACACCACATGCTTCCTCTTCAACATTCATAACTTCTAAGACCATATATTAACTACCGAAGTGTAGCTTTGAAATGTATAAGAATGTGGAGATAATTGTGGCATGGATCAAAGTGTCTTGAGTAAGATATCATTTTTAATAGATTAATAAAACTTTGATGGTGTAAAAAAAAAAAAAATTTACTTTTAACCTTCAAATATTTACAGTTATTTTACCAGTTAGTCTCACAATCTGAAAAGATTTTCCTTGCCATCATCTCTCACTGTACTATAACTGCATTTCTGCAACATTTTCCACAGCAAGCAATAGTAATTATTTAAATAAGTAAAAGCAAAATGCAAAAACCTTTGAATAAGCATAAGAGATGTATAATCATTCCATTCAGAGTGATGGGCAGGAGCCTCTGGTGTGGAACAGCACCTAACATTTCAAATGCCAGCCAAGTATAAAAATTGTATATGGATGCCATAGGGGGGAATATAGATAAGGAGAATGCAATTTCACCTGCTGTAATTTGGACTGGACACCAGGATTACCAACACAATTTCATTTGAGGAGTGCTATGCACTATCTAAGGAGGGAAGTAGCAAACCTTCCGTTCTGAAGTCACGAAGAGCAGACCTTCTTCATGAGACCACTAAAATATTATAACTTACTTTAATATGTGACTATCAAAGGTATCTAGAAAATCTGTTCATTTTGCTGAGATCTTGTCCTGAGTGTCCTGCCAAAGGAAGTGTTAAGAGTCCAGTCAAAGCTGGTTGACTACAGACTATCCAGCTGTTTATCTTGCAAGTACTGCTTCATTCATTAAAAACTTAAGGACCAACTCTGTATTTTGAAGCCTGAATGTCATTTGTGCTGATTATTATCACAAGGTAGAGATTCCATTGTATTTCTTGTGATTGTGTTTTGTGTGGAATCTGGGTCTTATTGAAATAGCTTTGTCTCACTTTGAGAGACCGTTTGCATTGTCAGTGCTGTCTCTGATGACTTTAACCTACAGCAGAACAGCCCTTATGCTCTGTTCTGTGATAGCAGCTCCACATGGTATTGCCTTACTTAGAGGTTTTGAGCAATGACACGAGCCTGCTGCTTCTGATGAATTGTCCAGTCTGCATCACAGCCTCTGCAAAATGTTTGTGCTGGTGTCACTACATTTTAGGTACATAATAAATACATGAAATATTCGATGACTATATACATTAGAACAAATCTTGAGGTCATGTGTGTTTCTAAATTACATTGCAGAACATTCTTTTCAATTTGGAACTTAGTAGTTCTCTGCAAATAACCAAAAACTTAAAAGATCAATATGAGAAGTTGAACTTCACCGCCCATCATTACATATACATTTTTTAATAAGATCAAATCTGGCCTTGAATGGAACTTCTCCACCCATCATTACATATAAGTTTTTCAATAAGATCAAATATGGCCTCGAATAGTTCTGCTTCCTTTTTTATCCCACAATCTTGCAGGTTTTGTTTTGTTTTGTTTTTTACTTTTTTTTGGTATTATGGTTAGATTTTTGTAGCAGGTTCACAATTCTATGCTGAAAGCTCCAAATCATAGTAGAGTTTCTAGATTACCAGTGTCCAAGAATCTTAATACAGTCAGAGCTGAATAAATGTGTACCAAGAATTGGAATATCTTTATGAAAAAGATTAATTGGATGAAGGGGCCGAGAATTGCTTTCACAAGCTCAGCAATTTTGTTCAAGACAGCTGCATTTGTTTAATGGGGAGCAAAACCCCTTTGGTAATGGAAATTATTTAAGGTATTTAGTGTTAAAGCATGTATTCCTAAGATGATAAATGTTTGTGCAGCCTCAGATACTTCAATGAGTTTGCAGCACATTGACCCCTGTCTTCAGGCAGGCTTTCTCTACAACTGCAAGGCAAGAGAACGTCTCTGGCATTCTTGGGTTCTTAAAAATGCTTACAAACTATAGCCGATGGCAGAAAGAAAGTTGCTTTGCTGTGTAATTCTTTTTAAGGTTCCTCACTTTGGAAAGCATTAAGAATTTATGAAATGTCATTCCTAAAAATAACAAATTAGGGAACAGACTTCATGGAAACTTTCACTTCTCAGTCAAAGATGTACTTGAAAATTATGAAATTGAAATAATTTAGATTTAATAAAAGTCCATGACAATTTTTTTTCTGGAATCTTCATAGCTAGTAATCAAAATAACTTCTCTTTCAAGACAAAGTTACTGAGATAACATTCTTGACTAATAAAGGTTCTGCTCTTTTCATGAGAGAAATAAAATGCACATCATTGGAGTTGAGTTTCTGCATTTGCAAAGCTAAGCATTTAACCAGTTCTTTAGGCCTAGAAATATTTGGTGTAAAATAAGTTAAGTGATACTATCTTTATATTTGTACTGAAATTTAGAGTCAAGAAAAAGTTTTCATCTAAATCAAAATGCAAGCCCCCTTTGTAAAGCTGAAGGGAAGTTGTTTGGGTGTTGTTTTTGACTGACCTCTATAGACTAATGTATTTTGACTGCCCTCTTATGCAGAACAGTGAACTGCTTCAAATGCTTACTCAGGCAGCAACCTATGAACCTGTTACTTGTCTTCTACAGCAAAAGAACAAGTGGTAGCTTAACTGTTGGTCTATTTGTCAGAGATCCTGATGCCCTAAACATCTCATGAGGATGAAGCACTTTTTATTATTACTTTTTTTTTTTTCTTAATTGCCCTGGGTCTATGGTTTTCAGTGGGTTGGTTGGTTGATTTGTTTTTTAGTTGGTTGGTTTGGGTTTTGGGTTTTTGGTTTTGTTTTTTTTTTTTTGGATGGGGGGGGGTTTGGGGTTTTTTGAGGGGGTTTTTTCATTCTTCTGTTGACACTTAGGTTTCTTAATGTGGAGGTATCTGTTACTTGTGGGTTTCTGAGAGGAAAATATGCTGACTCCATCTCACAAAAATTATTTATTTAGTAACTTTAAAAAAAAAGAAGGAAAACACATTTATCTGCAAGTTCATTCTTCTATTAGTGCAATTACTACCTTGGAAATCCACAGATGAAGATTCTCTTCACATAAGCCAGACTAATATAGAATTACACTGCTAAGCATATTCACAGACTTTGGGCTTTATTAAATCATTTCACAGCGTTCATATCACAATATAAATACTTAATTGCTTTTAAAATGCAGCAGCACCTTTTGGGACAGTTAATTGCAGACTTGAAAGCAAGTAAGAAGATTAAGTATAAACTATGGTGACTGCTGCCTACATGCATTTTGGAAATCATCTGACTAATGATGGTGATGATCACAATTGCCCACATATGAAAATCAACCATATTCTGTTTAGTCTAAGTTTCACTTTTTTTACAGCACTTGAGGCTCTAACTTGAAATGGCTCGAATAGAAAATTCCTTTAGATATTTAAAATACTCTGCCGATGATTTCTCATACAGAATATTTATAAGAAAAGCGTATGTGGTTTTTTTGAGTCTTTTTTCCATTATTCACTTGAAGACTGTACACCAGAATAAAGTCCCTCTAAGACCAATAGAACTAAGGAAGTGTAAGTGAAGAAAGCAGATGATTCCAGGCAGTTACTCCTCTCAAAAAAAAATGCATAATGGAGTATGGTGAAATTTGGTATTGTGTTTTACAGGGCTGACCATGGGTTATATTTACTTTTTTAATACACTCATTAGGATCTGAGGAAATGGAAATTGAAAAATAAAAGCATATTACACAACATGAAACTGGACTGGAGGGGTGAGGAAGATAAATGGATCAAAACCAATGTAAATACTAAAAGCACTTTTAGATTTCAAATTCTGGAATAGAAGGGGAAAGCCTCCCTATTCCAGAGCTGATCTGTTCCATTTCCTGAATTACCTGGGAAGATACACAATAGCTCCTAATCTTTAAAATGTCTTCTTTTTCTGCCAGAGACTATTAAAAAAAAAAAAAAATTATTCCCTGGAATTCACTCTTGATTTAGACATAGATGATGTTAAAAAATTGGAGGGATACTTTCTAGGCCAGAGAAACATACATCGCAGACATGTCTGCAGTAGCTTTGTGGGGTTTTGTTTTGATTTGGTTTTTTCTTTGTTTTTTATACCTGTATTTAACTAGTCTGATATTGGAATCCCTCACATAGTCATAGCCTTCAAAGTTATAAGCAGATAGTTTTTGTAAATGACATAATACCCCTTCGAAGGACACTGTGTACTTCTGTGTTTATATGCACGTGTACATAATTTAACATATTTGGTAAGGGCTCTTGAGAAGAATAATTCAGATGACAGAAGATATTTTACTGTGAGTGGCTTCAAAAGCTTGATTATGTTTTATAATTGCTTGCATAGGGAGAAAATCACAAGTACTCAATGACTCTAATAGTGGAAAAAACGTAAGAACTAATGTTGAGTGTAAAAGCCCTGCAGTTTTAGATGAGAAATTAGGCTCAACTACGAGTGATTAACCATGGCAGCAGGCTACAAAAAGATTTGCCTTCCGTTGGTTTTCCTCATAGCAGACTAGATTGAAAGATCTAATAACCATGTCTAAGCTTGAAAGTCATGGAGCCGTGGTTGCTGTGTAATAATTCTATCACCAGAAAGTGTCTTTTTTTTTTTTTTCCCCCTGATTTGCAGGCTAATAGAATAATGTGTGAGGATTAAGATCAAAATACCTTTCATTAACAAAGATGAATTCTTCATATCTGTATATATATATACACACATATTATGTGCGTCTTACTGCCTTTATAAGCAGTGACAGTAGTGCTAAGTTCATACTTACTAATATAACAACACAACTCATTAAGTGAACAGAAATCTCTACATTTTGTTCAAGAAACAGGATGGATTTTTCAATTCTGATTTATGTATCAGCAACTTGAATGGCAGACTTTTGACTGGCTGCCCAGGCTTGCCTCAGAGTCGACTAAGACAAACAAGCTCAAAGGATAACACATGTTTTAGAGACAGTAGTGCATTGAGATGAAGTGACTCACCTTCTAAAAACGCCTGTCTCTCCTTGACTCACGAGTTGTTAAACTAATTCAGATATTTAAACCTTAGATGTCTGAAGTAAAGCATGATGATTCCCACTTATACTTCTGTTCCAAATCCACGCTTCTTGATAGGGTCTGAAAATAAGTAGATGCTTGGAGAAGATTGCTAAAGGCTGCTTTCATAGCAATGTGGATTGCTACATACACAGCATAGAGGGGACTGTTCCAAATAGGTAGGAGTAGTTGAGAGGATGTGTGTGTAACCATGTTTGTTACCTGCTGTCTATCCTTTTCCCCTTCCTTCCTTCCTTCCTTCCTTCCTTCCTTCCTTCCTTCCT
>WBNM01031767.1:54441-156477 GCA_013399055.1 Ramphastos sulfuratus | reverse complement strand
CTCCCTCCCTCCCTCCCTCTCTCCCTCTTTTAGACTCTGCTTGTAAGCACTAAACACAGGCAAACTTTCTTTTCATGGCTTCTGCTCCAAATGTTTCTCTGACACAGCCTCCTTAAATTGCATATTTATCAGGACATTTTCATACTCAGTGTTTGTTTCCAAAGCCTTCTCTTAAACATGGCTGCATGATTTTGTTTATTTGTAAGCCTCTTAAATCTAAGGATTAGCTAGAATATTGACTGAGAGGACTTGCGCGAGAGGGAATTTATGGTTGCGCTCTAAATGTTAGTCACTGCTTAAAGGAAAGTTTTAAATGACGTTGACTGAAGGAAAATCTCAACACTAGAGAAAGAATTTCTATGCATAAATAATTAGAACAACAGGAAGTAAAATATTTCCTATTTCAGGTTACTGGCAAAGATATTAGTATCCAGCCCCTACTAATAACCAGTAAATGCCACAGGGAAGAAAAATAAAAGCCTCTGTTGTACTTACACGATTATCTAAAGCTGTATAAATATTCCGGTCTTCTTTGGAATATCTTTTAACTAGGAAACAGAAAAATAGAGTGCTTCTGCTAGTGAAAACCCAAGGCTTCATATTTCCGTGGTTCTTAACATTTAAGTAATTCACTAACTTTCAAATGCTGTTTGATAAGGAAGAGGGGATGCAGACAGATCATTTTGCTCTGCGCAGAAGACCCAAATAAGCCTGAAAGATATCTTTGGTGCAATGTTCCTTAGAAACTCACATTTTCCCAGAAAAATATTGGTTTGCAGGAAAACATATATTGAGAGCAGAGTTACTATTTAACTTTAGGATAAATTCTGCAGGCGTACACAGAGTGCAGTCTGTCCTGTTGTCTAGAATTGGCTCCAGTGTAGATCTCTGAAGTATACTGTGAGGAACTGACTACCTCTAGATCTTCGCTACCCCTGGAGTCCAGCTATTTTTTTCAGTCGAGTCTATCTTTCTAGCCATCATGGAGTCCATCCAAACAGATATATCTCCATAGGTACTGTAAATTTGACAAGCTTGTCAAAATACATGACTTTGACTAGTCTCTCTACCACACCAGTCACCACAGAAAGCAATCAGGTTAGTCAGGCATGATTTGCCCTTTTTTAAATTCTAGTTGCCTTCTTATCCTTCATGTGAGTGAAAATTTCCATCTGTATGAATTTGCTCTGTAACCTTCTCAGAGGCCAAGTTTAGGCCAGCCATTCTGTAGTTCCCCAGATCCTCATTCCTGATAACAGACATGACATTTGGGTCCCAAGAACAGCATTCTTTTGCTTTATATTTAATATTGCATATTTTGTGGGGAGGTTGGGGTGGGGGGGATAGAAAGGAGAGGAATCTTGCCCCAGTCTTCCTGTGTTCTTCATTACCTTATGCACTGGATTTACTCAGTCGAAGATAACTGGGAGGAACCTAAACCTATATTGGTATTTTTTTGCTTTTTCTTCTGTAAAAATGCATGAAAGGGAGGTAAAAAATTTACTATGTGCCTTCCTCCTGTTACTTTTGTACAATTGTGATAATAGATGTTTACACATTTTTTTCCCCCTCACCCACAGCCTGCGAGGCTATTACAACAGTTCTGTTCAGTGTCATCTTAAAGGATGCTCTAACAATCTGTGGGTTTTTCAAAGATAGAGTGTCACGGACTGCAAATCCCTCCAACATATATCAAGCCTTACATATTTGAGGTATATTGACCCCACATAACATGATCCTAAGTTTGGGCTATAGTTATTTGAGTTTGCTTTAGAGACAGCTGTGATAGAAAGAAGATTGAAGAAGGGGAGAGAAAAGTATGATTTGGCTAGTCTGAGGTACGTGAGAGCACTCTTCCTCCCCTGCACTAGAAGCCTCATTTGGTTGCCTGAGGTTAGCTGATGCCTCCTTGACTGACCCATGTGAATTGCTTTTGAAATAATTGCAGTTGTTAATATAGTAATAGAATTAATTTAGTAAAGAATAAACACACTAAAGATGAAGTCTGTGCTCCCTCCTCTGTCTTCTGTCTTCTGCAAACACAGACTGTAAGTGAGCTGATTATAAATTAGTTCCTGATGATTAGAACATGCTAACAGGGAAGAGCTGACTTCCTTATGTTACCCCACTTGCAGACCTATTTTTGTCATTCACTGATGGTAACCTGTTCTGGTATTTCAAGAGGAGGATTTTGTAAATGGGAATGCTGTTCATCAGATAGTGCTTGTGAAACAGTGCTGCCTATTAATCATCATTGCAGATCTTTTGTTCTACTCTAGGTATATCTGGAGAGCAGGCAACATTCTCAGTTATGCAAGCACTTATTTTTCAAAGAGCTTCATAGATGCAAAAGAATACCAAACTACAAAAATAGTGAATCATAATTCAGTATTTGCTTTGTTTTGAGCACCTCTGGCATTTCACATCTGGTGGGCAGAACACAACCCTGCATTAGTTAGTGTATGTTCCTGTTAGCTCCATGTAAGAGGCTTTAAAAATTAAAAAGCCTCAGCTTTTATTTTGAATAGGTCTCCTGATCCATCTGTATTTTTCAAAAGAGCAGTAATCAGAATTTTTAATACCTGAACATAATGTATTATGGTTTGATTAGGACTGAGAAAGCCTTAAGAGATTTACAGCTTTGTTTTTGAATATGACTTGCCCAAGCACAAGTTGTCGGTCAGAAGCAAATGAACTTACAAATTTTATCTTTAGAGTTAGACTTGCAAATCACAGCTGCTTGGGGTTTTTTTTGTTTGTTTGTTTGCTTGTTTGTTTCCTTGTTTGGTTTGTTGTTGTGGTTTGGTTTGGTTTTTTTTTTATATATCTATTAAAAAGTGCATATCTCTTAAGCTCATGGATCAAGATAAAGACAGGGAGATGACTTCAGTGGGTCGATCTTAGCTGGCCACCAAGCTGTTCTATAGTCATAGAGAGGATATATAGCCTTCAACTAGATAGTGGAAGAAAATATAATGGAAGATTCCTGGGTTGAGATGAGAACAGGGAGACTACTCAGCAATGATTTTAATTTTATAACCAAGAGTAGCTGAAATCAGTCCATTTCCAATATGCCAGAAAGAATCAGGAGCAGATGAGAGTGATTGGACACTGGAACAGGCTGTGCGGAGAGGTTGTGGAGTCTCCGTCTCTGGAGATATTCGAAACCTGCCTGGATGCATTCCTGTGTGATCTGCTATAGGTGATCCAGCAGTGGGGTTGGACTGGATGATCTTTCAAGATCCCATCCAACCCCTAACATTCTGTGATTCTGTCCCACTGCCTTTGGTGTAACCATCTCCTGCTGACTCTATGAGAGCTCTGCCTTAAGGACCATATATTATTTCTCAGGTCTCTGCAATAACTCCCTGAAATTATTGCCTATCAGAAGCTCTTTTAACTTGTTGGGATTCTGTGCTCTGGGATCCATGCTCTATTGTTCTACTACTGCTCTGGTAATGTATAACACTGCGCTTCAATAATATCTTGGGGATTAAAAAAAATAAGAAAAAATGTAAGTGCTATTGACTTCCAGACAAGGCTTGGATAAGCCCCCCACTCCCATCTCATGTGCTGATATCTGATTAAGATGCTAAGCATTACACAGCATGCAAAGCTCAAGCTGGCTAGTTTGAAAGTCCAATATGTAGGGCTGCCAGACCTTTAGTCATCATAGAATGGAAGAGACCTCAAGGATCATCTAGTTCCAACCCCCTGCCATAGGCAGGGACACCTTCCACTAGTACAGGTTACTCAAGGCCTCTTTCAGCCTGGCCTTGAACACCTCCAGGGAGGGAGCAGCCACAGCCTCCCTGGGCAACCTGTTCCAACCACCCTCACCACCCTCACTGGAAAGAACTTCCTCCTAACATCCAGTTTAAATCTCCCCTCTGCCAGTTTAAACCCGTTGCCCCTTGTCCTGTCATTGCAAGACCTTGTCAATAGTCCCTCCCCAGCCTTCCTGTAGGCCCCCTTCAGATGCTGGAAGGCTGCTATAAGGTCTTCTCGAAGCCTTCTCTTCTCCAGGCTGTAGAGCCCCAACTCTCTCAGTCTGTCCTCATAGGAGAGCTGCTGCAGCCCTCTGATCATCTTCGTGGCCCTCCTCTGGACCCGCTCCAACACTTCCATGTCCTTCCTGTGCTGGGGGCTCCAGAACTGCACACAGTCCTTGTACACTAGACGAGAGCAAGTCTGACTCCTGCATTGTTGAAAATGATGGTTTTGTTGTTGATATAGATGAGACCTCAAGTGAGATATCAGAAACTTCTCTTTACCTGTGTATAAATTCCTCAGTTAATTTTAAATTTTGCATGTAAAGGCCACTTCTTAATCTCCCAAAGAGGCTCGCAGGTTAGTGACAGGTTGGCATACTCTATCCAAGCAGGTCATGCAGAAGCTAGCCATGCAAAACAGGCATCTCTTTGATGACTGAAAGCCTATGGAAACTAGTAACAATTCACCAGCATCCTGTTTCTAGGAGGAATTTGTGAACCTCACAAGAACTACTTTAGTGTTCCTTTGAATGCTTTTTACATTTGCCAATGTGAAATTCCCTTATGGGCAACACCATCACCACCTTCTAAGCCTCTGGTGAAGCTGGTTATTTTTCTCTTAGTTTTCCAGCAATTCCATTGATTTTTTTTTTTAACTCTGCACTTCTCATTTTGAGAAGCAAGTGAACTATATTACTAGGTCTTTTAACATTCATCCAGAGCCAGATATTTATTATTTCAGTTCAGATCCTCATTAACTCCGTGGTTTGCACAGGCTTTGATTCATATTTGAATTATTGCTTTTCCTGNCTATAGGTGATCCAGCAGTGGGGTTGGACTGGATGATCTTTCAAGATCCCATCCAACCCCTAACATTCTGTGATTCTGTCCCACTGCCTTTGGTGTAACCATCTCCTGCTGACTCTATGAGAGCTCTGCCTTAAGGACCATATATTATTTCTCAGGTCTCTGCAATAACTCCCTGAAATTATTGCCTATCAGAAGCTCTTTTAACTTGTTGGGATTCTGTGCTCTGGGATCCATGCTCTATTGTTCTACTACTGCTCTGGTAATGTATAACACTGCGCTTCAATAATATCTTGGGGATTAAAAAAAATAAGAAAAAATGTAAGTGCTATTGACTTCCAGACGAGGCTTGGATAAGCCCCCCACTCCCATCTCATGTGCTGATATCTGATTAAGATGCTAAGCATTACACAGCATGCAAAGCTCAAGCTGGCTAGTTTGAAAGTCCAATATGTAGGGCTGCCAGACCTTTAGTCNGACTGAAAGCCTATGGAAACTAGTAACAATTCACCAGCATCCTGTTTCTAGGAGGAATTTGTGAACCTCACAAGAACTACTTTAGTGTTCCTTTGAATGCTTTTTACATTTGCCAATGTGAAATTCCCTTATGGGCAACACCATCACCACCTTCTAAGCCTCTGGTGAAGCTGGTTATTTTTCTCTTAGTTTTCCAGCAATTCCATTGATTTTTTTTTTTAACTCTGCACTTCTCATTTTGAGAAGCAAGTGAACTATATTACTAGGTCTTTTAACATTCATCCAGAGCCAGATATTTATTATTTCAGTTCAGATCCTCATTAACTCCGTGGTTTGCACAGGCTTTGATTCATATTTGAATTATTGCTTTTCCTGTTTTCTTTCCTTTGTTTTTTCTTTTTTTCCTCCCCCCCCCTTCCCCTTTTATTTTCCCCTTTTTGAAAGTGGCCCATCTTATTAGTACCAGCAAACAGTCTATAACCAAATGCTGCTCCTGAATAAAAATGTTTTGCTGTTATGACACCAGAACAGCACTCACAGCAGCAGTGTAAGAGCAAAGGGCCCTATCAGGTGGTGGTTGCCAGGCTTCAAATAAGATATCAAACTCCAAGCTTTGCCACACAGGGGTGTTTAAGGGCCCTGTGGTACAGGAAGCCTAATTCCCATCTCTGTCTCAATAATCTGAAAGGGTAATGACTGCACAGCTCATCTAGCAAAGTTCCTGATACTGCTGTACTTTCACATGTGGTTTCTCCTTTTCTGTCAAGTTCCTGTGTGGCATCACTCTGTGGTGTTACACATCTGCTTCTCTATACCCCAGAGATAGCTGTGTTTCAGTGGAAGACAAAGCAATTGCTGTTCTTCAAGGATGTGAAACTCCCTGGTAGTAAAGAGCTCCTAATCTTCTGCCTTATTTGACTTTAAAATCTTTTTCAGACATCTGCAGATTTAAGAGTCCTATTTTGGATATTTTTTGAGATTCATCCCTAAATTACTTAGATTACTGCAGAGAACTAGTTCTTCTCACTTCCTCTCCACCCAGAAAAATAATTTAGTGATCTCTTCCAGAAAAGACAGATTTTCAGGCTTACTAAATCAGACTAAACGTTTCCAATTAGATTTCAGTGTACTGGAGGATGTATATATTTGAAATTGAAAAAAAACCCAAAACCTTAAAATTCTACCAGATGTGCTCCTTTTGCCTGCTCTTGGGATGAGTTCTATTTAATTTGAGTTTGTATTTATTCCTGCTGTAATTTTTCAGCTGACTTCTACAGTTTATACCAGTAATATAATTGTTTTGCTAAAATTGGATAATAGGCCAACAGTCTAGGATGCAAATGGAATGTTAATAATCTCCACCACAAAATACAACCATGCACCAAATATCTATTTTTTTTCCAAGAAGGAATATGCACCATGACACAGAATGAGGACAATGAAATGACCTTGATACAGATAGCTCATTCCAAGTTACCTTTGTGTGGTATACAAAGGTGCTTCTTGCTGTTGCAGAGAAAAATCCAGAGAAATTGTTTATGGTTTTCAGTATTAGCCAAGCCAGCTTAGAAAATTCTCCTCCAAACTTTAAGTATACTAATTTCCTAGACCCTCAGGATTGATCTTTATGTGGGCATGCAGCTTACCTGAAAAAAATCTCTTCACACAAAGGCTTTCTGTGCATATGAGATTCTCTTTTTCGATTTCTTCCTAGCCCACTTCATCTTGGCTGGTAAAGTAAAGTAAAGGATTTTAAAAGTAAGGAGTACTGCAAGCAGGTGTTGGCAATTTCCACAATGTGGAATAGGTATCTAACATGAGATGTCTCATGAATAGAACAAGAGATGGTCACCAGTGCTTTGGAGGATGAGGTGGAATACTGCCCTAAAACTTCAAATAGGTTGATTAGAAGTCATTAATTTTGATATGAAATCCTCTGATTCAAAGCCAAACAGGCCATATATCGATGAAAGGAGGCAGAGATTTCTTATGCTGATGTCTAGCAAACTTTCTTTTAATTCTGGTTTGCAATGGTTGATGCCTCAAACCTCAGATGGCTACTAAAATTAGGTGCTAAAACTGAATAAGACAAATGATGACTGGTTTGGATGTTAAGCTGGACTGAGATGAGTATATTTTATCTAGAAATACTTACAAGATCTTCCACCGACAGTCAAAGCCAATTACTTTTAACCCTCAATTCACTTCTATCCTGTTTCTCACCTGTCATGCAAAATATGTTGTTATGGGACTCGTTATTCAATGCAATGTATTCACCTGTGTGTAGAGAAGCACGTCCTGAGTTTATTTTCTCTTTTCTAAAAAGTTTAAATGATCCTTCTAACTCTCATTTGAACCAACCCTAATTGCAGTTTGCTCGTTACTAGCTGTAAAAGCAAACACTAGAGGCAAGAGTCATACCATGTACAGTGATTCTGCGGACACAAACCAGTGGAGCACAGTAAAAGATCTACATCTGATGCTTTTTTGGTCATTTTATATGCATGTGGTTGAATCCTTCTGACCTTCATAGGAGATAATCTGTCATGTTGTTACATTCTATTGCAAAAGATTATTAAACCTTAGCTAAATTAACGTGTTATGAATGTATTGAGGTAGCAGAAGAAATCCCATTTCTGTTACTACTGCCCATATCCTTTCAGGCTTGTATGTTGTGTTCTCAAAAAATGCAAATCCAACAATTCTTTCCAAAGCTGGATAAATGGATCTCAGACCTTGCTTAAAAGGCCACAGGAGACAGCACCTTTCCTTCTGAAAGCATTGTGTCAGCTCTTACCAGTACTATTTCTAGGAAATTGTCACTGATTTTAAAGTGCATTTGCAGTCTCCAGCTTCCAGCTGGTGCTATGCTCCTGTTAACAATGTCGAAATAAAATTTAGGGTGTTTGCATGCAGAACTTATGGCCTGAATTAGCTCAGATCCATTACCAAGTGTTTCCATTTCACCCTAGAAAAGCACAGGTGATGAGAATATTGCATTTCATGTTAGTAGATGCAGGTCTAGAAGATGGCACAGTGATATCTTGCCTAAAATGGTGTAGCATGTCACTTCACAAGTGCCAGAACTGACACAGCAGAAAAACTTTTCAAACTGAGTAAGGCTAGCAGAATCTGACCCTAACAAGAGAAATGCTAAAGGGAGGATAACTGTTAGGAGGATAAGCTGTTGCAACAATACATGTGAAGAGTTCAGGGGGAAAAAAAGCCCAAAACATCAAAAGCTAAACTAAAAACTGAAAAGGTGATTCAGATAAAATATTGTCCTGGTATTTAAAATTCCATGCCTTGTTCCTTAGCTAGCATGTTCACAGAACTGTCTGTTCAGAGGGATGGATAAACTGTGCTCCATCATGGAGCACAGCATGGGGGAAGAGGGAGCAGCTTCACTACTCTAGTGGGATTGAGAGCTGTGCTTAGCAAAGCCAGCTCCTTTGGTCCTTTTAATAAAATGACAGTAATTTGACAGTAATAAACATTAGGCTGTCACTGTAATGTAGCAGTTTGCAAATAATGTTGACATTATCTTATGCCTCATGTCAGAATGGACCCGCTTTATCAGCTGATTAATGGAGAAATAGGATAAAATTCTTTAAATCTGACAAAAGGGAACTTGGATTGCACTGGAAATGAATTGTCTTTTATTTTCCTTTGATCCTTTAAAGCCCTGGTAATGTTTTTTCCCTCTTTTTTTCTTTTTGTTTTGTTTTTTTCTTTAATCATTTTGAGCATTTGTACAAAGCTTTGACAAGTTGAACGCAAATGGTAATGTTGTGTAAGTTACTGGAAGTATCACTTACAGAAGTCCCAGAGTCCTTTTCCTAATAAGATACTGGTCTGAAATAGTGAATGTTTGATTTTTGTTGTTTTAGGGTTTGGGTTTTTCTAAAGTGCTTTCATCATTAACTTCTACCTACTGTCACAGGCTATGGCTATTCCTACATACTAGTGATCTAATACAACTATCATTTCAGAATTAATTTTAGGGCCAAGGGAATTATGAACACAGATATTTTCCAATGCCCATGCCAAGGATTTCTTCTGTTGTTGTAGCCCATTTTTGTAAGCCAGGCAGTCTGTTGCACAAGACTACACCCTTTCAAATCTTGCTTTTGGGATTTCCCAGAAATGCATCTGACTCCAGCTACCAGGCACTGGGAAGATTTGGACTTTGTATCCATTTTGTGACTGCATATGATCCAAATGTATTTCATGCTGTTGAAGATGACAATCAGAAGCAGGCTGTTGGACACATATGCAAATGCAAGACAAAATTATCAACTGACTTTTTTTTTTTTTCAGAAGATAAAGTATTACCATCTAGTACCCTACTTCAGAGGTGTTTGAGGAAGCTGCTGGAAATAAACCTAACTCAGAATATTTTCTCTGTGTGCTGAATGTAGAGAATGACAAATCTTCCCATCTGTCCAGTTTTCCCGGATGGCTCACAGAAAAGGAATATCCAGCACCAACATACTTGTTTCATTGGGTCATGAGGTATTCAGGTCAAGTGGAACTTCAGGAGATGTCTGTTCCAGCCTCCTTCTCAAAACTAGGTCACCTGCGGNTCTGTCCCCGGCCTGTAGAGCTGCTTGGGGTTGTTGTGGCCAAAGTGTAGAGCCCTGCACTAAGCCTTGTTAAATCTCATCCCATTGGCCTCTACCCACCCATCCAGCCTGTCCAGGTCCCTCTGCAGAGCCCTCCTACCCTCCAACAGATCTACATCTGCTCCTAACTTGGTGTCATCTGCAAACTTACTGATGGCCTTACTGGACTTAATCCCCTGGTCCAGATCATCAATAAAGATATTGAACAGGATCAGGCCCAGCACTGATCCCTGGGGGACACCACTAGTGACAGCTGCTAACTGGATGCGACACCATTCACCACCACTCTCTGGGCTCAGCCAGTTCTTGATCCATTTCAGAGTGAATCTGTCCAAGCCATGAGCTGCCAGCAGCTTGTTGTGGCAGACAGTGTCAAAGGCTTTGCTGAAGTCCAGGTAGACTACATCCACAGCCTTCCCTGCATCACCAGGTGGGTAACCTGATCATAAAAGGAGATCAGGTTGGTCAAGCATTTGATCAGAGCTTTTGGGTGCATCCGAGTCTAGAAAACTTCCAAGGATGAAGGCGCAATGTACTTGGGCAACATATTCCACTGCTTGTCTGTCCCCGTGGGGAAAAATGATTCTACTTATAACCTGTCTGTCACTGTCTGATCTGATTGTCATCTTCCCACCACATGCATTGTGAAAAGCCTAGCTTTGTCTGCTTGATGAACTTCCTAAGATCCCCTCAAAACTATCTCTTGTCCACACTGAACTATGCTCATCTCTCAGTCAAGAGTATTCCAGCCCTCATCATCTCAGTGGCCTTGTAAAAAGTGAACTTGTCCTAGTTAGTTGACGTATTTTCTGTATTGAGCTTTTAACTCACATTCAATTGAGTTGAAACATAATATGAGCTAACCACTTAGCCTGTGGACCTGACTCCAAGTGTAGAAACCATTTCTGTGAATGATAATAACTCTTCTTTTCCATTGCTGAATCCCATTAGCAAGAGGATGGGATTATTTTGCTTCTTAGAAGAAAGATGCAAACATATTGCCCAAATTTAACAGCCACAGTCTAGTCATTCAGCAACAGTCACAATTATTACCTGGATCCTTAGTTCTTTTCCAGCTTTGCTGGTCCGGGCCTCAAAAATCCATCTGATTTTGCTGATTGAATTGGGAATGAGTTTCAGTAAGTACTCCCAAGAGGCACTTGACACCCTTTACTTGAAAACCAATAGCCAATATTACAAATCAATTAGCATTTCTACAGCGTAACCTTTGCCATACAACATACAATGACCTTTACGGGCCAGAGAAGAGTCAGTTTAATGTACTATATAATGCCAGATGGTAATGTCTTTCCTTACTTAGGTAGCTTGTGATTAAACTCAATTTTCTCAGCCACCAATTGACCTTTATCCATCTCTAGCAATTCAGTGAATGGAAGTTGGTAAAAGCTGTCAGGGTATATCCATCACATTGTCACAACTCCTCTTTATAACAGTGAAGCACGCCTGAGATGCAATCAAGCAATTTTTTTTTATTTGCCCAGACAAAGGAGAACTTGTTGAAATGCAACAAAGTTAATTTTGTGTCCATCATGTCCTACATGTACTTTTTCCATTCAGTGAGACTGTATTTCTAACTAGTGATGTTTTTGTTGTCAGGTTGTGTTGGATGTGTTCAGTAGATAAATATTTTTCCATTTAACAAGATTAGGATGAGATATTTGTCATACTCCAGCTGGTGTCCCAGTAAACATGGACAGAAATTTACTGTCCTTCAGCTTTGGAGACCAGTCTTTATTCAAAGGACAACCAGTAGATGCTCAGTGCCACACTGCAAGAAATGGCCTTTGCGCTAGTTGATGCAGTGGCTTCCCATGATAGACATTTGCCAGCCCTAGAGATCTAGAAGATATAGATATAAGGTTAGTAATAAAACGATTTGTCACAGTATAATCTTCTACCATGATCCAGTGCATGTGCTAGCCCAAACAGCAGTGCCAAGTGCATGACTTCATCTCATTTTTCCCACTGGTAAATCCATGCCAGGGGTAGGATTATTTGATATTTGTTTCCAAATCAGATATGTTTCTATTTGTTGAACCTCTTCAGTTCAACTTGAAAAGGGATTTATCATTCATAAATGCAATTTTGCTGTCGAAGTTTGAGTTTTAGAAGCTTCCAGCACATATTTGGCACATTTACCTTTCCTGGTAAGACCTACTAACAAACTGTTTCTGTTTCTTGTAAAAATGTTCCTCGCAATAACTGTGTCCAGAACCCAGTCTTAGAGTACAAAATCTTGAGCCTGTTTAAATGAAAGTTGATCTGAGCTTTTTCTATGGAACAGGCTGTGGTTAAGACTGTATCCAGTAATGCAAACATGACATTCAAAGGGTATTTTAAAAATGAACAGCATATCTTTGTAAGTAGTTATTTTTCCTTCTTCAGCTTTTCACCATGTTTTGCTTCTAAAAAAAACAGTCTGAAAAGAAGGGAAATACTGTTTTATCTTGCCCCATTCCCATGGGCTTATGTTTTCTTCCCTTGCTCATCTTCACCCTACTTACACTACCATGACTGATGGCTGAAATATTTTCCCTGTTGCAGTTGTCTTTTTGAGCTTTCTTTTAGCCAAACTTTACTTAAGATGGTTTTGTTTTTCATCCAGACTCCAAAGATGCCAGAATGTGGCAATGAAACACTGACACTGAATTACTGTCTCTCTTCATGGTAATTAGTTCAGACTTTTGGACTACATCTATCCTAGCTAATTGAATGGCACCAGAGAATGTTCCCAGGCATGGTAACTTGATCACCTTCTCCTAGTAAATATTTCCTGTTATGATTTTGTCCTCATCCAGCTGTCATTCTCCCAAATGCATCCTGGACACAGTTCTGGAATCAGCACAGACCAGGGACATTCTCAGCTAGCAGTTTGGGTGTACCCACCATTTCACAGGCTGGGAGAGTTTAATAGTACAGATACAGGACAATCTATGACAAAGAATGATCCTGGTCACATGCAGTGCAACCATCCAACCACACTGTAACCAAAAGNAGGGAAGGGAAATTCAGGCTGGGCTAAAAAGAGGGAATTATTAGTCATTCTCTTCTTTAATAAAAAAATGGGGAGGAGAGAGGGGCAGAAATTATACCTTTGTGAGATGATCATCTATGGCTTTGCCTAGATGGATTTTCTGGATATTGAAGTAGACTGCCTCCTGTGGAATTTTCTGTCCAATCTGATGGCAGATATTTTCATGAAGAGATCTTTGCTTCTCTCAGAAGACTTAAAGAGGTGGTCTCCTTCCCAAGATTACAGCTGCACATAGTGCTTTTCTGAGTGGCCACAAATTCTTCCTTGAACAGTATTGCTTGTAGTGCACATCAACCATACTTTCATACAGATGTTGTGGCTTTGACACCAAATGCAGGTGTTGGCTTAAAATTATCTTATGACTCAAACTATCCTGGTTTTGGTGCACTCTCAGGAAATTTGCAGAAATGACTAGAATTTAGTTCAAAATTAGGAAGATTCTGTGACTAATTCCATCTTCATGCAATGTGTAGTTTTGGTTTAAAAGTTCTATTAAGTCAAACGAGAACCAATTTTTATATAATTGAAAATGGAAAAGAAAAATGAAACAAGCCCTTGCTGCAGAGATGTACAATTGAATGTCCCCAGGATGTAGTATCAAGGAGAGCAAATATTATTGATTAATTTCATGATACAGGTTATGCTATTCACATTGGAGAGTCACTCAATAGTAGTTATCAAAATATATGCAGAGGACAGGTGAAGGTTATGAAGCTGTCTGGAGAACATAGCTAACAAAGTATACCCTCAGCTCTCTGCATGACTTATTCTTTCTAATAATGTAAATATGTGCATATTGAGGCTCTATTGATCACCAGTAGCTATATTTCCAGTCAGAACTAGCAAAGGTAGCACAACAAACATAAAATAATAGCCCATTAATCTAGGCAACAGAAGGAAACTGCAAAACTTAGTGTCTCTTTGAAAGTCAGCGGTAGAGCAGAGTTTTATCACAGCCATGCCGTAACTAGAGTGGAGCAGAAAGTAACATCTTTTCTATATGTCTGAGATTGGAACAGCAATGAATACTGCTGCAAACCCATACATTTTCTTTTTCATTATATTATTATGTTTCTCAGTGTCCTTAACATCTAATACAAATTTGTTTTCGCTGATTTACAGTAACTTCCACTATAAGCAGTTTACTGAAAGGAAGGCAAACATGAGGATTCTCTCTCTGACACAAAGATGCTCTAAAACCACAGTCGATTTCATTATTCTTTCTCTGCATCTGTTTTTCCTTTTATCACCTTTCCTTTGTGTTAGAAACATTTATCTGAAATGGCTACTTGCCTCATCTTGTTCCAACTAAAGCTGCAAGCTCTAATGCCTTATAATACAAACGAATAATAGCTCCAACACACCAAGAAAGAATTTACAATGAAATTCCATTTGGGTGAAAAACAACCTCTTCTTTTAACGAAAAACAAATAAACAAACAGCAAAACCATCCCTTCCTCCCAAATGAGTAATTAATTTTTAAAGTTTCATATTTATGAAACTGCACAGGAAAATCAGACAATTTGGAAAATAAAAGTTTTTATACACAAGAACTTTAGAATAATGGAATCATAGAATTGTCAGGGCTGGAAGGGACCTCAGGGATCAGTCTAGTTCCAACTTGCCCTGCCATGGGCAGGGACAATTTCTGCTAGGTCAGGTTGCACAGAGCCATATCCAGCCTGACCTTAAAACCAGGGATGGGGCCTCCACCATCTCCCTGGGCAACCTGTTCCAGTGTTTCACCACCCTCATGGTGAAGAACATCTTCCTAACCTCTAATCTAGATTTACCCTCCTCTAGCTTGGATCCATTCCCCTAGTCCTATCACTACTTGACATCTAAAAATTCTCTCAGTAGCTTTCTTGTAAGCTCCCANAAGAATGATCCTGGTCACATGCAATGCAACCATCCAACCACACTGTAACCAAAAGGCAGTGGCTTCCTTTCTCTCTTTACCTGAAAAGAACTCCAATTACTGTTCACTCTTAAAAAGAACATCCACGGTTTTTACCATTTGTAACACATAGCTTGGGAAGAATGAGAGCTATCATATTTTTCTGACAGCTAAATTGGTGTCATAGATCAATTCTACATAAATATGTATTACTTTCCAGGCACTCATTATGAAAATACATGCATGTATGGCATGTATATGTTGAACCTGCTCCAAAAATGAGTCAGGGTTTTGTAGCGAATGTGCTCCACTGCCTAAACAAACTCCCTGTTTTAGCAATTAGGAGATAGATGATGAATGAGAGAAGGGGAAGGGGAAGGGGAAGGGGAAGNAACATAGCTAACAAAGTATACCCTCAGCTCTCTGCATGACTTATTCTTTCTAATAATGTAAATATGTGCATATTGAGGCTCTATTGATCACCAGTAGCTATATTTCCAGTCAGAACTAGCAAAGGTAGCACAACAAACATAAAATAATAGCCCATTAATCTAGGCAACAGAAGGAAACTGCAAAACTTAGTGTCTCTTTGAAAGTCAGCGGTAGAGCAGAGTTTTATCACAGCCATGCCGTAACTAGAGTGGAGCAGAAAGTAACATCTTTTCTATATGTCTGAGATTGGAACAGCAATGAATACTGCTGCAAACCCATACATTTTCTTTTTCATTATATTATTATGTTTCTCAGTGTCCTTAACATCTAATACAAATTTGTTTTCGCTGATTTACAGTAACTTCCACTATAAGCAGTTTACTGAAAGGAAGGCAAACATGAGGATTCTCTCTCTGACTCAAAGATGCTCTAAAACCACAGTCGATTTCATTATTCTTTCTCTGCATCTGTTTTTCCTTTTATCACCTTTCCTTTGTGTTAGAAACATTTATCTGAAATGGCTACTTGCCTCATCTTGTTCCAACTAAAGCTGCAAGCTCTAATGCCTTATAATACAAACGAATAATAGCTCCAACACACCAAGAAAGAATTTACAATGAAATTCCATTTGGGTGAAAAACAACCTCTTCTTTTAACGAAAAACAAATAAACAAACAGCAAAACCATCCCTTCCTCCCAAATGAGTAATTAATTTTTAAAGTTTCATATTTATGAAACTGCACAGGAAAGTCAGACAATTTGGAAAATAAAAGTTTTTATACACAAGAACTTTAGAATAATGGAATCATAGAATTGTCAGGGCTGGAAGGGACCTCAGGGATCAGTCTAGTTCCAACTTCCCCTGCCATGGGCAGGGACAATTTCTGCTAGGTCAGGTTGCACAGAACCATATCCAGCCTGACCTTAAAACCAGGGATGGGGCCTCCACCATCTCCCTGGGCAACCTGTTCCAGTGTTTCACCACCCTCATGGTGAAGAACATCTTCCTAACCTCTAATCTAGATTTACCCTCCTCTAGCTTGGATCCATTCCCCTAGTCCTATCACTACTTGACATCTAAAAATTCTCTCAGTAGCTTTCTTGTAAGCTCCCATTCAGATACTAGAAGGCCACAGTAAAATCTCCTCAGACCCTTCTCTTCTCCAAGGTGAACAACCCCAACTCTCTCAGCCTGTTCTCACAGGAGGGGTGTTCCAGCCCTCTGATCATTGTTGTGGCCTTTCTCTGGACACATAGCAGCATGCCCATATCTTTCTTGTAATAGGGGCTCCAGAACTGGACACAGTACTCCAGGAGTGGTCACACGAGAGTGGTGCCTCTCTTGACCTGCTGTCCACACTTCTCTTGCTGCAGCCCAGGATACAGATGGCTTTCTGGGCTGCACATGTTGAGCTTNGTTGTGGCCTTTCTCTGGACACATAGCAGCATGCCCATATCTTTCTTGTAATAGGGGCTCCAGAACTGGACACAGTACTCCAGGAGGGGTCACACGAGAGGGGTGCCTCTCTTGACCTGCTGTCCACACTTCTCTTGCTGCAACCCAGGATACAGATGGCTTGCTGGGCTGCACATGTTGAGCTTCTCATCCACTAGCATCCCCAGTCTAAAGTATACCAATTTCACTGAATTTACATTGCTGTTTGTGGTTATTTGAGATGACTGGGACAGTGAGGGAGTTGGACCGTGTCACCCAGGTGATAAAAGTCGTGGTAGCTGAAATGAGAATCCCCTCCTTTCCACAGATGGAGGTGGTCAGACAGCCACCTGCGACTGTGGGCTGTTACACCCACCCAATCACACCAACTTGCAACTGTCTGTGAAGAATTAGATTTTTTTCTTTTTCTTTTATTATTAAAGAGAAAAGGTGAGGAAACATGGCCTATAAAATGGAAATTAGCACACTGAGCTCTGTCACTGTGGTGACCATCTGTGTCTGGCAGGCTAGCAGATTCATTTAGCTGGTGGAAACACATGATGCACTGTATTACAGGAGAAGAGAAGATGGAAACTTGAAGCCACCTGAGCCCTGTAAAAATTACTTTTCTCCATGTTGTGGCAGCTTTGTCATCTTTTACAGTGACTTACGGGTGATAACAAACACTCTCTACATGGAGGCTAGTCTAACTCCCCTATTGATTTTTCCCAGTCCTGTGTGCTAGTTTAATAAGAAAAATGTTGCTTGAAAGTGACTCTGATAATCTTAAAGATGTTATTTACTTTTTTGAAAGGTGAGCTGGATTATGATTAATATGGTAAATAGCTAAAACCTAATAGAGTCAATGCTTCTTTATATTTCACAGTGGTCCAGTCTTGGTGCAGAGAATAACAGTCAAGCCTGAATTAAACATTCTCAGATTCCATGTTTGTGCAAATGATTTTGATTTATTAATTTATATCTATGGGTAGGTATCCATTCAGTCACAGAAGCTAGCATCATCCTACCACACAGAAAGAGAATGAGAAGCTCAGATATCTGCCAGGCAAAACCTCCTTCCTCACTTCCCCAGCTGCTTTGCAGGGTCAATCTCGGCAGGTCTCCTCAGGCACCCTCCCTTTTCTTGATCATGCGTAGCACAGTACCGTTACTCTGGAGTGGAATGCAGACACTTTTTATGGGGAGGTGTAATCAATGCATAATGATTCCTATAAGTCTCATTTGCACATGGTAGACTGTGACAGAGACATGCATGATGGTTTCAGTGTTGTCTGGGAGGAAGGGTACAAGTGAACCATGCTGCCCTATACCTATCCCTCTCTCTTCTCCCTCTGCTTTCCTTCCTTCTTTCTTTCTTTTTTTTTTTTTTTTTTTTACCAAACTCACATCCCACCAGTGCATCAAGGCTCTCAGCAACTCCCTTAGGAGTCATCTTAGAGTGGGACTAGCCACTAGCCAAATATCTCTTGCCTCCCTCCACTGGAAACAAAGGTCCATCTATCATGAACCTGCAGAAGACGCAGCTTCTTCTTGGCAGGTAGGGCTAGAGGAATCCCAGCCTGTGAGTTCAGCCCTTCCCTGCTGGCTCTCATAAGGGGTTTCAAGGTCCCTCATCAGCCATGAACTTGTTGTAGGAGGTTTGTGTGGTCTTTCCTGCAGAATATTCAGGATCAGGAGTTCTTCTTGCTATTGATTACCAACAGCTCAATAAAAAAGTGTTACAGGTAGCAGAGCTTTACTAGAATCTCAGTTGCTTCCAGTGTTGCTGACTCTCAAAGACAGAACGTTATTCATTACATACTTCCTGAGCTCATCTTACTTTCTCTTGAGATCATAATGTACATCTCTTATGTTGTGCAGGAGTCTGCAGCCACTAGTGCTTGCTTTGATTTTCCTCTTGGCATCTCAGCTGGGCAGTGACACATTGTCTTGCCTTGCTGAATTACCACTTTGTTTTGATATTTTTTACACAGTGACACATTATTTTCCAGTCTCCTACCTTGAAATTGGAATTGGGCCTAAATGGATGGGAAAAAAATATTTCTTGGTAAAATAGAAAAAAAAAATATGGAATGTGCAAACTTTTATGTGTTAGTACAGCATGATTTGGGTTCAGCTCATAAATTTAAACTTATGGTAGCTTTTTACAGTGTCAAAGTGCACAAAGTTACTTACAAAAATTATTTTAAGAAGCCATCTACTTGGTAAGTCTTTATATATTTCTGCAATTTTAAATTTCTTCCCTCCATCCAAGAGGCAGAGTAATTTAATCTGTTTGCCTTCTCTACTTGCTCTCTTCTTACCCCAGCGACTCTCCATCTTGCAAGCATTTCTTGCTTGGTCTATCTGCTCCTTTATCTCCCATATCTCAAAAGAAAGAAAAGAGGAAAAGAGAAAAAAATAACAAAACAAAACAAAACAAAACAAAAATCCCCAGCCAAACAAGCGAGAAAAACCTAATTGCTTTTTCAACTTCAGTCCCATGTCCCTCTCCTGCTGTTACAGACATTGTTTGTGACCATTGTTTGTAACGATTTGCTACAGATAATCTCACTGTTCCGTTGGGCTGGCAGATCCTCAGAACATAGCCCCCACATGCTTGTTTGTCATGAGCTCTTCTCAGTCTTACTCATGCTTTCCCTACCATAAATCCCACATGTGAAGAAGCTGTTATGTCAAGCCCTTTTCTTTTGACCTTTGTTCTTTTAGTTACCAAATGAGTTCAGCCAGTGTCTGCTCTTCTTTTCCCTCTGTCTGTCTGAGTGGCTCATCTGTTGTATCCCTTCAGGCAGTTAAGTTCTAAGTTGTCTGGTCAGGGACTGTTGTTATGACTTAGCTTTATAGCATCTAGTCACAAGGGACTGCTCCTCAGTGACGCTCTTTCAGCATTCCTGCTTTCCCAATGTCTTTGCCTTATATAACAGGCAGCTTGGGAAGAACCTGACAATGTATTAAGCATATAACACAGTGACACATCTCAAGAGAATCTTATTTAAGACCAAATCATAGAATCAGTCAGGGTTGGGAAGGACCACAAGGATCGTCTAGTTCCAATGCCCCTGCCATGGGCAGGGACACACTACCCTAGATCAGGCTTGCTAAAGCCTCATCCAGCCTGGCCTTAAACACCTCCAGGGATGGGGCCTCAACCACCTCCCTGGGTAGCCCATTCCAGGCTCTCACCACTCTCATGCTGAAGAACTTCCTCCTCATGTCCAGTCTGAATCTCCCCACCTCCAGCTTTGCTCCATTCCCCCTCGTCCTGTCACTACCTGATACCCTAAAAAGTCCCTCCCCAGCTGTTTTGTAAATCCCCTTCAGATACTGGAAGGCCACAATAAGGTCACCTCTTCTTTCGGGTCATGTCATAAGACGAGTGGAGAGGGTAAGGTCTCACCTTTTGTGTTCTGGCTTTATGGTGTTCCTTGTCTCTGCCTTACACAAGAGATGACACTGTTATACAAGGATTTAGAAGGCCACTGCTAACCTACCCCTGTACCATGCAGGAGGCATTATACTTATTTCAGGAAAGTAAACAAGGAGAGGGGAAGCTGTTCCTGGGAAACTGTAAGGCAATCTGGCATGAAAGCTGCATCTCCTGCAGGAGATGGTTCTGTAGAAGTGCCAGGAGGCCTGAAAGCACGTGCTGGAATAGCTGAAATATTTAACACTAGATAACTTTTAAAATTGAAAATAAGGTGAAAAGTATATTAAAAAATACCACAAAGACATAAAGTGGCTGCTATTTTTAATACTTTTGAATATCCTTAGAGGTAGGTGAAATATTGGGAGTTTCACATAATGGGATTTTTCAGTGCCAAAACCAAGACAGAATGAAAGAATGTCAAAAGGAAAAAAAAAAAAAAAGGTTTATTTTTCTTTGAAAGCTTTCATTAAATATGTCTTGAGATCATATTCCTTCCTTCCTCCAAATCAGAGTTAAATATAAAAGTCTGTCCTGCAATTGTTGACTTCAGCCTCAGCATCATATCTGCATATCCTGTGATGACTGTGACATTGTGTAATGTGTGAAGTACATTGAAGCAAAGTGGCTTGTAAGTCAAAGGGGTGGTTAGACAAATCTGCACCAAGATTTACCCTGCCCCACACATCACCATCTGTATGCTTGGTGGCATTTAAAATGATTGCAGCAGAAACACTTCTTATTTGGTGCCTGCACATTATCAGGAAATTTCCCTCCTTATCTGTAGGGATTATCTAGAATAGTGGAATATCTAGAAAGGGATGAATCTTCACAAAGTGAAGTAAGGAGCTGTTTCCCATGTTATTATTTTTATGAGTGGAAAATAGAAGTAGTATAAAGTATAGTAAACTATATAGGATGTGGATCCTTTATAAAAACCTTCTGATGAACCCTTTAACAAGCAAACCAACCAACCAACCAAACAAAAAAAGAACCCACCAAAAAAAACAACCACCACTACCAGCAACAACAAAACCAAAAAACCCCACAACCCAAAAAACCCCCAAACCCAACAAAACCCAAACAAACCAAAACCAAACAGAACAGATTTACTATAGAAATTAAAGAAAAAAAAATCAGTCATTTTCACAATAATTATTTTAGAGTCAGGTAACATAAATTGCTGAACCAAAGCCTGAAAAAGTCAGTTTAGTATGAGAAGTGATACAATCCACGCAGAGAAGTGTCACAATCAAATTTCTCTGTGCTGTACATAGGCACATTCAAATTTGTTCAAGATATAGCATAGGAGGTCCTGCAAAGCAGAACTTCTTTTCAATTTCCATGGCATTGAACCCAGTAGACTGATGATTTAAACAAGCTATCTAGATTTCCAAGGAGATATGTAATCAGAATGGAAATGCACTGGAAATTTTTTTATTCATGCTACACTGGATTTATCTCACCATAAAGACACATTGCAATGTCCTTTACTCAGGATCAGTGCTGAGATGTCATTCTAGCTAATGCTTTGCATTAAAAAAAAAGTTCACATTCTATGAAATGTGAAGTTTGCTCTCATACCAGTTAAAAAAATCCACCCTGATGGAGGATAAAATTATAAAGAATACAAAGCCACTTGTTCTTGTCTTGGAAATGCCAGCAGTGGTTTTGATTGGTACATGTGAAGAGAGGTGGGAGAAGCTATTTTGAATTTTCTGATTAAACAAAAGGAAAAGAGGTGTGCTGGCAGCAGCTGTGAAGCAAGGATGTTGAATATAGGAATTTCCTGCCACCCTCACTCCCTGTCCATACTGCATCTTGGAAACTGTTATCTGATAATGGCTAAGAAGATGGTAGGCTGTGATGGCTACTACTGGTTGAAGAATTACCACAGACATAATTTGTGTTAAACAACAACAATAATAATAATGATATTGCTTATTCACTTTGTCTTATTCTTATCTGCCCACTTGCACTACATGTAGCTATTGTTTAAGTGAAGAAATTCTATCAATCGACATAACAAAAGTGCTATAAATTCCTACCTGGACATTCCTCCATCAGTTTAAATAAAACTTATTTCACAATAGGGCAGCTAGGAATAGCACCTTGTGAAATACTCCTGTTTTGCAGTATAGTAATCAGTAAAGGTATATGTAGATTAACCACAATAAGTTTATAGGTGTTGCCAGATATGTGCTGGGTTTACATCTGTGTAGTGCAAGATGATAGTGAAAGGGTATTGAGCCCTTATTCTGGAGCTGATGAGCAGGAGTTGTGGAAACCTCGCAGACCCTGAAAGCATGATGGTCTGCAGACAGGGAGTCCTAGCTCTTGAGGATCCATGAAGCTACTTTGTGCTGTCATCTTCTATCTGGCAGGTGAGCTGTCAAGAAACTGGGAATTGTCAGAAACCTTGGTAACCTTGTGGACAAGCAAGAGGACTGAAAGTTTTGAAATAGGCAAATAGTACACAAGAAGCTTGTAAAACTAGTTATCTCCTCAAAATCTCACAATTAGGGCTAATCATCAAATTTTTATGAGAAGCTACACTTTAGCCTTACCCTGGTTACACTCTTTTTGCTCTATATAGAAGCAAGAGAAAGAAGTTACTCTCCCTTTGTTCAGACATTGCTCAAGAAATAATATGCAATACCATTATTGCTCAGATTAGTGTCCTTGATGTTAATGGAATAAAACATCCATTGGCATTAATGGAAGTAAGTTCAGATTCATCTGTAGTTTTCCAGTTTCTCTTCCCTGTTTGTATCACCCACAGGAATTGCTAGAATGTTGCTAAGAGGTTAGATCAGCAGGAGGGAAATGGAGACACAGGAGATGAGATCCCATATGGGTGAGCTTGACTCACCAGAATACATAATCAAGTGTTTATCTGTTTTTGCTGGCTACAGAGGTATTCTTAAGCTTTTAAGTTGTTCACCTAGGTCCTGGTTAATCAAGTTAATTGACTAAGATGAATCAATTAATCTATCATATGTTTTGTTCAGTGGTGATATTAATAGAAAAGAGGCATTGAGGGCACAACTCTGTTGATATGATCAAACAACATCCTACTCCTGAGAAGGTGCAAGCGATCCCACCCCTTCTCACTATGTAAAAACTCTCAAAAAAGAGCTTTTGTCATTCCCCCTAGAGACAGTTATGGCTCCTTACTGACTACAAAATTTTATGGCTTTTTTACTTTTATTCTCCCCCTTACTTTTTCATGCAGATTGCAACCAAGTTTCAAGGACATGTTGCCAGATCAAATGCAGTCATCAGAATTTCTTTTTAATGGTAATGTGACAATATTTACAATAACATAATGCAGGATACCAGAGTGCTCAATTCTGTATTCCCAATTTTGAAGAAAAAAAGAAATGCACTCATGGCTTGGTGTCGTTTGTTAATCCTAATGGACGCTGTCTTCAGACAACCTCAACTCAGCTATTAGCTATGTTTATCTTTGATGATTCTCCACACTGTCCGTGTACAAGATTAATTAATTATCTTACAGAAGGTTCCTGTTTTCTTTAATTTGGTAATGCATCCATCTGTCAATGCAGACTTTCTCCAAAATCCTCTGCATCTGTGAACTATTTTCAAAGTACACATTTCAATGTGGATTATCCATCACCTTCAGATGCAAATTAAGTCTTGTATCTTCCTTCATTTTTCTTTTTTTTCTTCTCAAGTGTGGTTCAGGATACCCTCTTCATCACATATATGCTCCTTAAGTTTTCAAGATTTCTCATTATCCCTAGAAATCCAAGTTACTCAGCCATAGTAAAATAATATGTTTGCATGTGTGTATGTGTAACACTTCTATAATTACTTATCCCTACTATATATCTAATTGCAGCAATGTTGTTGGTATTTATCAAACTTGTTTACTGAAATTTGTTCATGTCTCCTTGGGCTTAAGTTTAGCACAAGCAAAGGCAATAACATCCCTTTCTTTTATCTTGAGAAAAGCTTTCTGCTAGACTTTAGTGTCTTGCCTTGCCTCCCTCTGCTCAGGACAGAGGTTGAGGGGGACAAGGGGCTGCTGACGGAGCCTCTGTACAGAGGTTCCTGGGCTCCCATCTGTTCCAAGTTGTTGCCAAGGAGCATCTGCTGCAAATAACAGCAGGGTCTTCCCCCCACTGTCTCCCATGTTGACTCCAAGGGCTTCCCTCACTCTCCTTGACTCCACAGACAAGGAATCACCAGCTGCTGTGAAAGTTTTTCTCTTGATTTTTTCTCTTCCTCTGACTCCCTAAATCTTTCAGATTTAAACACCTGATGCCACTCCAGAGGCAGCCTTTTAGCATGCTCCCTGTCCACCATGCTAATGTACAGAGCTTATTCCTTGGACTCCCTTCCTCACCTACTTTTCCTTGATGTGATGTACTACATCATGATTAAAGCCTTCAGTCTCAAATGGTTTGTGCATGGAGTTACAGCGAAATGATGAGAATTCATGTAGCAAGTTCCCTCCTCTTCTCTCTTCCTGCACAAATGCATGAACTAGTCCCTTACAAGAGCTGTGATTTGGATCTCGTAATTCATGTATGCTTGGAGGGAAATGAAAAAAGCATGTGTCAGACTATCCTCATTCTTTAATGGTTACTCTTGAAATCAATTATACTCCTTTTGGTACTTTTTGAAAGGTCTGTGGCTGATGGTGTGAGATTTGATTTTATAAGAACAGAAAAGCTGACCACTCCTGTGATTATAAAATGCTATGCAGTTGAGCAAAGATTCTTTATCTCTACTGAGAGCTAAAAAGAAGTTCATAGGCAGTGCACCCTACTATGAATAATCTTCTTATTTCTAATGCCACCCAGCCATGCAGACTTAAAGATAAGTACAGATGAACTAAGAGAGCCTGAACTTATTAAATGTAATGGAAATGGACTTTAAATTTGGTGAATCAAAATTTTGCATTAACCTTTTTTTTTTTTTTTTTTTTGTTAATACACTTAAATTGCCACCATAGCAGTTCCACTTTTCTCATCAAATTAGTTAAGTGGGAGATGAAGTGATGCAAGTTCTGCTCTACCAAGGAATCACAGCCTCCAAGATGAAACAAGTGAAATACGGAAATAGCTGTTGCAAAGCCAGGCCTGGTGCCAGCAAAAAACTGAAGCTTTTATTCTTCACAAATTCTCCTGAAAGGAAGGTTGTGCCTCCAGTGAATGCACCATGTTCTGATCTTTGTTTCTGTGTCAGGTCCTCCAGGACATTTTACTCCCTACTTCAAGAGTTCAAAACGGGGCACGGGATGTCCCTAAGATGGGAGAAGAGGCCTCGAGGAAAGGTGACCTGTGTCAGAGCTGTTGCAGGACACTTCCCAAAGTTGGTCATGTTTACTGCTGCTGGGTGTATGATTGGCACTGCTGGCCTGGAGGGAGTGGGGAGGCTGAGGAGCTGCCTCTGAGGCAGGAAGAAGGGAAAGATATGGCACAGCATGGACTTTGTCTGCAAAGGCCATGGAGGGAGATTCTGCCTGGTGTCTACTTGTGCTCCTGGCCAGGGCTGGGAAAGCTGCAGCCTTGTCCTAGATTTGATGGTCTTTGTAGCCATGATTGTGTCTACAAACTCAGGGCTTGTGAGCAGCACAACATGGAATAAAGGGAAACATGGGAGATCCATGATTGGGATGGATCCTCTTGATCCCTCTTGATCTCACTCCTGTCTGTGACATGCACATTTTTTTTTTTTATTGCAGACCATGGTTCCTTAGCAGCAATGTGTTTACACCTAGATATGAACTGACAGTGTGCATATTGCAACTCTTCAAAATGGAATAACCTATGCAGGAGAGACTACACTGGAAGAATTACAAGAGTTATGGGTGAGTAGGTTTTTTTGTTTGTTTGTTTGGGTTTTTTCTTCTTTTCATTTTTCATTTCCACTTAGTTTCCATTTCATTTTGGAGGAAAACATCAAAAATTCCAGACCTTTACTGTTTTTTTTCTTTTAGTAATTCCTCTGCTGTAAATCTCCCCAATTAGTGAGGCAGTGCAAATTTAAAATACTATTGAAATCAGCAATATTACCTGAAAGTTTTTGCCTTCCATAGAAATGCTTCTTTATTTAGAATCAGTTTGGTCTCATATATGCTGTCCAGAGTCTTGATTCCATGAATAATAAAGTGTGTGAATAGCTTGCCTCTGGTTACTGTCCTCATGAGTCAGATGTCCTTATGTTTGGGGGTGATAACCGCTGTGATTCTTCTCTTAATTGAATCAATGGGAATTCTGCTAGTAATTTCAGAAGGAATTGGATTGTTTAATGAAATATTTCATACTTTTAAGGATATCAACAAAGGACTCTCTTAATCTTGGCTGTAGGTTGAGCCAGGCTTTGGACTAGACAGGTGAAACAATACCTTGAAGTATATTCTTCAAGAAAGCTGACATTATATAAAGTATCTCTGTTATTTTTGTTTGAAAAAAAAACCCAAAACCCAAACAAACAAAACCCAACACCCTAAACTAAATAATTCTGCCAAAGAATATGTCATAGGGACACTCCACTCTGAAGGACCAAAATTCAAGGCTTTGGAGCATACTGTGTTGAGATCTTCAGGATGGTTCGTTTGGTCCATTTTTTCATCCAAAGTAAGACAATAGCATTTGTGGTGCTGAGTCAAAGGAATTTGCTGCATCGATCGCTGCCCCACGACATGACAATGCTTTGCACTCAGAGCTGCTTTGCAAATCTGTGTTCCTTCACTCTATTGCATTGAGAAAATGTGCATTTTTCATCACATTTGGAAATGGTTTCCCTTCTTTCCTCTTTGCTTATTGAAGCTTGTTATTTGGTCTCTCCAGAGATGAGGGAATGAGATGTTTAAGTTATTTTTCCTTTGTTATTTCTTTCCACTCTTTTTTTTCCCTATGATGCACTGATTATTGGTATGGCAAAATGACTTATCTATTTAACTCGTATGTTCATTAATTAAATTCCTAGGTGCTCAGAGACATTTGTATGCAAGAAAAAAGACTCCCAACCATTTACACATGGAAATGTGAAAACTATAGTTAAAAAATCAGTCCGGGTGGATTGTTTTACTGTTTCTGATCACCCCATGACAAACCAGGGCTTTTGTCTCTGATTGCTCTAATCTCTTTTCTGCTATTGCAAAGATATAAAGAAAAAAACAAAACAAAACAAACAAACAAACAAAAAAAAACAACCCCAAAAAAAGCATGTTAAAGCTGCCAACTCCATATTCCCTATCCTGAACTAAATCCTCCTAATAGTCGTGCTAAGGAACTGTGTGCTGTTGGTTGGGGGGGGGGTTTCTTTCTTTTTTTACCATCTGTCTGCTGTGAATACATCCAAAATCCCTGGCTTCACCAACTAAAATGTGCTTCAGCAACTCAATTTTTTCCCCCTCTTCTAATTATCCTTTTAATTTGCTTCTGTTCAGTTCCCACACCTCCTCCTCCTTACCAGATTGTTTATATTTTTCCAAAGAGCTTCTGAGAATTGCTTATCCTGCTCTTTGCACACTTTCTCTGCTCTTTATTCCAGAAATCGCTGTTTCTTGCCCCTTCCCTTGCTGTGATCTTGCAGGAGTGAATGTGGATCACAACCTTCCCAACTGTTTCTGACAAATTGTCACATGGAGCAATAATCTAGCGTATTAAGAGTGTTTTCCTGTTACTCAGCCCTCCCTGTTCTGCATTAGTAAGTGGGACAGATTCCAGAACAGAGGTTTGGTACAAACCAACAGTACGTTATTTCTGGAGATAGAGACTTCATCCAGTGATGTCACCAAGCTACACAAACAGCTGCCAGCTGAGATTTGACTTAAAACATGTCTGTTACAAAACTGTTTGAGTGGCTGGAAAAGTGCAGTCCAGAAAGAAATCATGGGACCAATCCCCACAACAGTTTACCAGTGAAAATTTAGGAATAAAACTATCAGTCACCTTCCCAGCCTGGGGGCTTGATCTGGGCAAGGATGCAGACAACTAGTACAAGGTCTAAGTGAGACTGATGTGTCTAGCTCCAAAATTGCATTCCCATGACTCTTTGTCAGACACCATTCAAGGCTGGTGACATTTGAACTCTCCTGCCTCTTCAAATTTCCTCAGGCTCCAAACAGCCTGCTCTGAGCCCCTACCTCTCGTCTAAATGTAATCAGGAAGCAGGCAATAAGGCAGCACGAGGCTCATGTCTCCTGAGGAGCTCTATACAGTGTTTCAGATCTTACCTAAAAACAAACGACAGAACTGGGTTCCTCAAAAAGCTGTTTCTGGTGGCTTTATGTAATAGCCAACCTCATAAACACATTTATAGATATCTATAAAAAAAATTTTCTGTAGTGTCTGCATATAAATTGCTATGAATTTCATATAACTTGTTATATACATAGAATAAAATGCATGTGAGGCATTCATAACAAATTGTGTATAAAAATATACTGTGTAATTGTATAAAAATATCCATATTTATATAATAGTGTAATATATGTTTTATGTAAGATCAAGCCTAAGTACCCCAGAAGATCCATCAGTGAAACTGATCCTGGTCAGGGGTTCAGGTATCCAGTCTCTGTCTCCAGGTATGACCTGTCCCGTCAGTGTTGGAATGGTAGCGAGGGGAATATGTTAGTGACAAATTCCAGGTCCCTGTTGAAGTGGAGTAACTATACAGAATTTTGAGGACCCTTTTAAGTTTCCACTGGACACAGTGCTAGGGCTTATTGTCTAGACTGTGCTTTTGTCGAGAAAGGTTGGACTAGATGATTCTTGAATCCTAGAATCAGAATTGTCAGGGCTGGAAGCAACCCCAAGGATCATCTAGCTCCAATCAACCTGCCATGAGCAGAGACACTTCACCCTAAATTGGGTCGCTCAGAGCCATATCCAGCCTGTCCTTAAAGACTTCCAGGGATGGGTCTTCCACCAATTCCCTGGGCAACCTGTTCCAGTGTTTCATCATCCTCACAGTGAAGAACTTCTTCCTAACATCCAATCTGAATCTACCCACTCCTACATTTGCTCCATTCCCCCTAACCCTATCACTACCTGACATCCTAAAAAGTCCCTCACCAGCTTGCTTGTAGGACCCCTTCAGATACTGGAAGGCCACAGTAAGGTCTTCTTGGAGCCGTCTTCTCTCCAGACTGAACAACCCCAACTCTCTCAGTCTGTTTCCATAGGAGAGGAGCTCCAGCCCTCTGATCATCCTTGTGGCACTTCTTTGGACACACCCCAGTATGTCCATACCTTTCTTGTAATGGGGGCTCCAGAACTGGATGCAGTACTCAAGGTGGGGTCTCACCAGAGTGGAGTAGAGGAGGAGAATCACTTCCTTTGATCTGCCAGCTACACTTGTCTTGATGCAGCCCAGGATACAGTTGGCTCTCTGGGCTGCAAGTGCACACTGGCAGTTCATGTTGAGCTTCTCATCCATCAGTACTCCCAAGTCCCTTTCTTTAGGGCTGCTCTCAAGTCAGCCACTGCCCAGCCTATATGAGTATTTGAGATTGCCCTGACCCAGATGCAGGACCTTGTACTTCGTCTTGTTGAATCTCATGAGGTTGACTTCCAACCTCTTGAGGTCTCTTCCGACCTGACATTTTAAGAGTCTATGATTTACAGGGAACATGTAAGTAAAGAACACTTTTGCAATAAAAACAGTGCAGAAATCACTAGTGGGAAATGGAGAGGGGGAGACTGATGTAGTTTAGGTTGCAATTTACCTTTTTTATGGTAAATTTTTGCTGTATAAAATATGAAAGCATTCTCTGATGTAGGTTCTTGCTTCCAGGTTGTTATTCTTGAGAACGAAGCCTCCATTTTACTTTGAACGTCCTTCACCTGTGAATCTACTACATCAAGAGATTTTTTCCCCTCCCCTTTTCCAAATCCCACTTCACTGCATCTGCAAGAATAACCATTAACTCAGTGTATATGGGCCAGCTAATATGTTATACTGGTACCTGGATGGCAACGCAGCAAAACTGATGGTAAAATATGTTGACTTAAAAATGAGTTGGCTGAAGGCATGCAGAGAAAAAAGAATAAGGAAAACATTAGGATAAGACATATGGTGCAAATGCTTTGTTAAAGTCCAAGTAGACAACAACACAGCCTTTTCCTCATCCACTAGGATAAGGTGACTAGGCAAGTCACCTTAACATAGAATAAGAACAGATTAGCCAAGCAGGATTTACCTTTCATAAACCCAGAATGACTGGGCCTGATTGCCTGATTGTGTTGTATGTGCCACATGATGACACTGGTGATCTGCTCCGTAGCTTTCCCCAGCACCAATGTTATAGTTACATGTGTAATTCTAGATCCTCCTTTCGACCCTTCTTGTAAATGGGCATGATATTTGCTAACTTTCAGTCAACTGGGAGCTCCCTGGTCAGCCAGGAGTGCTTAAAAATGATGGAAAGTGTCTTGGTGAGCACTTCCTTCATTTCTCTCAGTACTCTTGGTGGGTCCCACCTGTTTCCATAGTACATCCAAGTGGTGTAGCATTTCCTATTGGATTATAAGGGCTTCATTCTACTCCCCATTCATGTCTACAAGCTCAGGGAGATGGATGCGCACAGAAAAAATATTCAGAAAGAATGTACTATTTCAAACAGGTTTTTCTCATCAAAACCAAAAGCAAATAAAAGCAGCCCAAATCTCATTGATGGTGCTTTCATTGTCCCTTATGTTCAGACTTGGGGGTTTCTCTGGAGTTAGATCCATTCCTGTGAAAATGGACCCATGTGACAAGACCTGAAGGAATTCTGGGAACTGACAGGGTGACAGACAGGCCTGGGCAAAATGCTGGAGTCAGAAGAAAGACCCCAGACCCTGATCTTTTACATGAACAATGAAAGACAGCCGAGGGGGAGAGATAGACAAGATGCCAGTTGTATAGTAAAGCAGATTTTATTACAGTACAGCTACTGCCCTGAATCCTTCTACCAGCCAGGGATGCTGTAGTATTGCCTGTGCCATCAGGTTTTCGGCAGAGCAAGGACCCTGACTACACAGTTGATCAAAAGGGCCATCAATCAAGTGATTCACACTGTGTACTTAAACCTCCTGCTCAAAGTTAGCTTATAATTCATGCAGCTGATGAACTCCCAAAGTAGATGCTTTAAACTTAAGGCAAGAACTGCAAAAGGAGGTAAAGCAGCTGAAAAATAAAATCTCCAATTACTAATATTATACATCAGAACCCTTTCTCCTGACCTCTTCCAAATGGACATCTCATAAAATCATAGAAATTATTTTTTTTTTAGCTCGCTGGGCATTACATTTTTATAGCAATGCAAGGAGGAACATTAAAAGGTTACTCAAGTAGGAAATTGCTGACCACGCATAGAGTAGGCAGTGAACACAGCTTTAAAAGAGATAGAACTAGCCAAGTGTGAAAGACAGGCATTGTTTCCTTGTGTGGCTCTGCACTGACTAAACACTATGGGACTGGCTGGATTCAAGATGGAGCTTTATTCAGCTTCCTACAAACAGGTTTCTAGTGACACCTGAGATGACTTGAATTGACTCAACAACTGCTCAAGGAAGCCTGAAATGAGACAGTACTTTCACAGACTGTTGGTCTTCAACTGCAGCAGCTAGAAGCCAGATGGAAAACTCTAGGATATCCAAATGATGCTGTCATGATGAGACACAGTAGACAACTATACTACAGATCACCCAAGTTAGCTTAAGTGATTCCTACCTTTTTTGAGCCCTTACACCACCAATGTTATGCTGCCTACCATTCCCCTTACTCTAGTAGTCTGCGACAAGCAAAAAGAAGAAGCTTTTAATGCAACACCACTCTTGTATAAAGATGATCTGCTGCCACACTGGTTTAATGAAAGAGGGAAGGAAATTACAACAGTGCTGTAGCTCAAATTCTGGTGTATAATTCATCACTCTTTGTAGCATATCTGTGACCACCTCCTGTATAAACAATAGGCATAATACACAGTTTTGGTCTCTGAAGTTAATAAGGGATTGGACAGAGTCCAATGTAGAGTTGCAAGGATGACTGGGGGACCTAAACATATCTCCTGTGAAGAAAGCCTGAGAGACCTGGGGATGTTTAGTTTTGAGAAGAAAAGACTGAGAGGGGATCATATCAATGTCTATAAATATCTGAGGGATGTGTGTCAAGATGAAGGTGCCAGTCTCTTTTCTGTGGTGTCCAGTGAAAGGACAAGGAGTAATAGGTATAAGCTGGAACACAGGAGGCTCCACTTCAATATGAGAAGAAACTTCTTTACAGTGAGGGTGATGGAGCACTGGAACAGGTTGCCCAGAGAAGTTGGGAAATTTCCTTCTCTGGAGACTTTCAAAACCTCCCTGAATGCACTCTTGTGTGGCATCCCCTAGGTGATCCTGCTTTGTCAGGGGGATTGGACTTGATGATCTCTAGAGGTCCCTTCCAACCCCTAACATTCTGTGATTCTGTGATAATAGCATTTTCCCTACTTTATGAAAATGACATGAGCTGCACATATTCAAGGAGAGGAGGAGCTCTGAGATAGGGCTGATGTGCAGTAGTAGCATGGCTATTGTCAGGTCTTCCATTTAGGAGCCCTAAATAGAGCCCAGTTATAAATAACTGTATAACTAGTATTTAGATAGCTCCCTAATGTTGTATTCAGTAGGAACAAGGAACTGATGACTTGCTGGAATGAAGTTTATGCTGTTCAAATCTTATCAAGCACCATCTTTGTGCCCTCCTGAAGTTGAAGCTCCTTTGGAAGCTGATGAAATAGAGTTTTGTAACTGGAACATTGTTCAAAATTTTGTCCAACACTTGGGGACCGCTGAGATGTAGCATAGTCCAGGAACTCTGGTTCTTTCCTCAGAATTCTCCCTTCCTCACAGGATTCCTTTCTACCACAGTGGTTGTAAAGCGGAAGGCTTAGGATTTGATCTGCCTTTATGTCTTTCCTTTATTCCCTGGAGCATGTCTTGGATGTCTTTGTTTAGGTTCTCTGTTCAGCCACAGACATTCTTTCTGACTTTGGGCAGATGACAGCTTTCCTCTTAAATATAAGGTTTTCATTTATAAAATGAGGTTACTCGAGGAGTAAGCAAACTTTCCATAGGTGAGTGTTGGAATGTGTTTTTCTTTCTGAAAGTGAACTAAAAAGGTAATGGAAACTTGGCAGGCAAGCGGTGATACTGCCTCAAACAAGGTCTACAGGTTTTTGCCTTTAAGAGTTCCATGAGGCCATGAGAACAGGGAGCTGGAAGATGCTGCACCTCACAGATGACTCCTGGTTTGTCTGCCCTGGGCACCCTGCTACTGTGCAACATCCCAGATCTTCCTATGTGTCCTCAGTGACATCCCTTTCAGCCATAGTGGAATAGCTGATGCCTGTATTGTTACGGTAGCACTGGGGAAATGTGTAGGAAGTAAATACACAGGAAAAAAAGAAAATTATAGTCTCTCCCTTGAGGACTTCTGTGCAAGGAAAACAAGATAAAGTTTTCAGTGTCTCACCCGGCATCATATTCTGCTCCTATGAAATGTAGGTATAATACATCATAAGCACATACCTGTTTAAAATGATGGCAGCTATAGCTTCCAAAATAAAGTTCACTTTTAAGTATTGGTGGTCATATCAAATCCTATCACTATGTCAACACTGGCTTGTCAACTGTCATAAAATATTGAAAGCTAGTAAAAAAGCAAACTTATCAAAATTGGCTGTCAGTAAAATCAGTGGAGAAAAGAAAATGCATGTCAGTAAAGTCTTTAAGATAACGTAAGAGAAAGAAAAAGAGTTGTTTTTTTTTTTCTTTAGTCTGCTTTAAATTCGTGAGCTAAATGCATATTTTAATATGTAATTTGGATTTATGGGCTTTTTAATAGTTTGTACAATAGATTCAGTACAAACCAGCCATTCAGTGCATCATTGTAAAGGCAGGTAGGAATCCAAAATTGCTTTAAGAACATAATTTTCTGAGATGGAAGAGGTTTTCTAATGTAGTGTCTGTATTTATTGTGGTTTTACTGTCTGAAGTTTTATTAAGAAAAAGGTTGGGACAGAGAGTGAGAAACAAAATGCAAATTTCCCCCATAGTAAATGAGTTTTGTTGATGTTTGATCCTCTCGGCCTGGATCTTTTTTCCTACTTTGGTAAGTAGGTCAGTGAAACTCAATGGAGAAGCATGGATGTAAAGTCAGTGAAAATCTTTTCTATACTTTGTTATGTACCGATCCTCCCTCCCACCACCTTCTTTTATAAAATACCCAAGAATTTAAAGAAAAATCTAAGTGCTGTTCAGAATAATTATATTTTCCATTTGCATACCACTTTCATTTCAAGATCTTAAAGTTCTTTTTGTGACAGTCTCCATTTTCTGACAGGACAGATCTCACAGAGAGATCAAGGGTTTTTTTCAGACATGACTAGAGTTTCTGAGAGCAAAATTTATATGGAAAGTGTACTGGTCATCTGTTTCTTGTACTATTAAGAATTGCAAGTCATTTTTGAAGAAGGTTTTGTCTCCCAGACGTGAGTGCTAAGCAGCTTCTCTTTTCCTTCATGGGGAAATCTTTTGTGGCTGTCAAAATTAGGCAGCAACATTCCTAGAATGGTGGTTATTACAACTGCTCTATGGATGCATTTCATAATTCATGCCTGGTGAAAAATGGAAGCCTATATCTCTAACTAGAAAATTAGCCTCAAGGAGGGGTTGCACACTGCAGATTGCATATATGTATTTAAATTCCATTCTGCAGAACACATATCTGCACTAGAGAATTGTTCTTGGTCTGGACCAGCCTGACCGTTGTCTACAAAAGTGAGGGATGGCATGCAGATAAATAAATATGTGAATTACAGGGAATGCTGGGACCCTAAACCTGTGCTGTTCTGATCCTATTTATTTCATTAATCAGCCAAAGAGACAGGTTGGGAATTAGAAGAACAAATTGGACTCAGATGATTCAGATTTCATCTGCCCTGCTGTAGTGTCAAGACACCTACTGAGCACGGACCAGGCACTTCGTGCATGAACAGACAGCAAAATACTAGGAACTGTTCTCAGCTGCTGAAGAATTTTTACCTTAATTGACAAGGATAGACCCTGATGGAAGTTGAAGATATATTGGATGAAGAAGGAAAGTCATTAGCAGAGTAAGAAAAATAATTCTGATCTCCTACTTCCAGATGACCATGCTGCTTGCTGGCTTTGTACATAGCATAACATGCTGTTAGAGGGAGATCAGATCTCAGTGTGAAATGAAAGCTGCTGAAAGCGCTGCTTTTCTTTCCTTGTTCAGGCAGGACCCAGGCTGCTAAAACTTGCAAAGAAAAAGCTTTAAAACATTCAGCAGTTCTCAAACCTACGCATGTAAAAGTTACAGGTGTGTCTCCTGGAGAAACTGAAATTTGGTTTATAGTTACCCAATCAATCTACTTGCATCTTCATTGTTCTAGGTCAGTTTAATTCACTTTTAGTGCCTGTACTTTGTTGATTTGCATCTAAATTGAAGGAACTTCATGTAGCTCTTTTTAACTCTTTTGGAAAATCTATGAAACACAAGTCTCTCTTTTCTTTTAGTCTGATCCTGCCTGCCCGTGTAACTAAGTGTCCCAGGTTAACACAACCCACACTCACAAGCCCCTTCCTCCCCGCACACTGAGGGAGGCAAAGTTGTTAGTTGAGATAAGGACAATTTAGTACTCTATATGTCAGGAATGTCAAATTATGCAAAAGAAATCAGGAAAGAAGAAAAGGTACCTGCATACATAGCAGACCAACAAACCTTGAACCCCACCATGAACAATGCAAACTGAAACCAGAACACAAAATAGAGGCCCAGAAGCCAGGACAGGAACCCCAAAATCTCAGAACAAGAAACTCCACAAGCTATGGAATATATTTCAAGTCCTACGTGCCCCACCCAGCCCTTTGCTGTCATGCAGTGAGCATGACATGCGCATGGTGTAGAATATACAATCTAGCTGTCACTGTGCCACTGTGAGGGGGAGGAGGAGGTAGCCCCACTCTCTGTCCCTTGTCCATTCTGCTGGAGCAAGTAAGGGTTCCTTGTCTGTACCCTAGTTTTTACAAAGCATTGTGTCTTTTGCACTCATGATGAAGCCATCTCAGAAGGTGAGTGAGCACACAGTCTCAGGTAGAATATTCTTGAGTTCTCATGCATACACACCTAAAAATCTTTTCAGTCTACTTTCCTGTCAGTTGCAGTATTCCCCACTATGCCCAATTCCCAATCTCAGTGTCCTAATTTCTGCCCGTACTGATTGCATGAGGTCTTTGTTTTCTTCTGCTGCTATTGTTACTGCCGTTGCTACTCTTGTTATTTGGGGAAGTCTTCTGCAGATCATTTAAGCATCCTGAAGCCAAACAAAAACGTGTTAGGAAGTCACAACAATTAGGAGGGATGCAGTGGGGACATCTGCTGACAATTCAGTTATGTCAACAAACTATGGTCCTAAAACTTGGAAAACTATAGTACTGGAAGGCTGAAAACTGCTTCTGGAAATATGAAGGTCATTTGCCACAGCAAATGGATGCACAATTACTGATTAGTCAGGGTACAAATATGTACCTAGAAGGTACTGAATATCTTCACCTGCTGCTATGTGAAATACAAACTGAAAATGATCAGACTGTATATGTGTTTGGCCTGGATTTTTCTTATGAGATCACATAAGTTGGTCCGTGTTCAGTGCCAGATTCCTCATTACAAGAATGACATGGAAACCACAGGGAGTTCAGTGGAGGGCCACTGAGGTGATTTAAGCTACACTGTTCAACCTGGAAAGAGAAGGCTGAGAGGACCTCTTAAATTATGGAATGGAAGGGTATAAAGAATATGGAGCCAAGTTAATCTTGGGCATGTATAGGGAAAGACCAGACTTGCAGATGATGCATGTTATGACAGATTATTAGGAAAACCTTTATCATTGTGAAGGGTTTCAAATGCTGTAACAGAGGCCCAGAGAGATTGTGAAATTTCACCTTTGTAAATTAAAAAATGAAATGGATGACATGTTGAGCAACCTGATTTTAGCTGGCCTTATTTCTAGCAAGGCATTGTACCAGGTGGCCCCCAGGAGGTAATTTCCCGTCTTGATTAACCCGTGACTCTATTCACCAGAAGTAATAGTTATTCCAGAGATATAGCAAAAACTCTGGCTGCTGACACATTTTATGCTTTTGCACAAAGTTCTAAAGAAAAACAAAACTTGGATGTTAATGGTTAATGTTACTAAGCAGTTGTTGGAAGCCATTGAAGAATGTTCTGCGGACAACAAAAGGCAACAAAAACTTATCAGGCTTAAGAAAAAATATAAAATTTTTAATTATTTTAATTAAAAGACAGCCAGGGAACATAAATAGCCAATGTTGATAAAAAAATAAGTTAATTGAAAACTTTTCTTACCAAAATCATCAAAGTGGAATTTTTGACTTTACATTTTGCAGTGTGAACAGTGACTTGGGATTTAGTTTTTCAGTCTGTAGAAAGAATCACACCATGGCCTTCCATCACAGCCAGGCGGCTCTTGTAACTGAGACTGGAGGCCAAGAGAAAACATAAAAGCAAAATGAAAGAAGCGAGTGAGTGTGCTGGGAAGAGGAGGCTCAGAGGAGACCTCATTGCTCTCCACAACTACCTGAAATGAGGCTGTGGCCAGGTGAGGGTTGGTCTTTTCTGCCAACCAGTGATAGACCCAGGGGACACAGCCTTAAGCTGTGCTAGGGAAGGTTCAGGCTGGGTATTAGGAAGAAGTTCTTCACAGAAAGAGATTGACATTGGAATGGGCTGCCCAGGGAGGTGGTGGAGTCACCATCCCTGGAAGTGTTTAAATAGAGACTGGATGTGGAACTTGGTGTCAGGTTTTAGTTGATTAGATAATGTTGGATGATAGGTTGGACTTAATGACCCCAGAGGTCTTTTTCAGCCTGGTTAATTCTGTGATTCTGTGATGTGGACACAGCAGTCCCGCACAGGGGAGGAGCCCCCTGCTCACTCCTCTTCACCTGCGGGTACAAGAACTGATGAAGCCACCAACAGCACTGCTGCAGTGTGCCCCTGCCTAGTGTTGGAGTGCCCAGGACCACCCACATCAGCTCTCAGACCTCTAGAGACAGGACAAGGGGGAATGGTTTGAATCTGAAGGAGAGCAGGGTTCGACTGGAGCTGAGGAAGAAGTTCTTCAGTAGGAGGGTGGTGAGACTCTGGCACAGGTTTCTCAGGGAGGCTGGGGATGCCTCCTGCCTGGGGATGTCCAAGGTCAGGCTGGATGAGGCATTGAGCAACCTTGGCTAGTTGACAGGTGTCCCTGCCCATGGCAGGGGGGTTGGAGTAGATGATCTCTGAGGTGCCTTCCAACCTGAGCCATTCTGTGACTCTGTAACTCTGTACGAAGAAATTATTTCAGTTTTATTTTTCAGTCTGCCTCTAGTCTGTAATGGCAGCTCTAATGGCATATCTGTAAATACTATGAAGTAGACAAAAAATTTCTGTATTATTCTTTAGTTGGTTAGAGATTGTTTGCAGGAAGCTCTGAAGCAGGCAACACCAAAAGCTTTTAGAGTTATATTTGGGTGAATCAGGAGAGCAAGAGAAATGTTCATTATCCAGTAAAGCCATGCTCTTCTCTATTGTCAAAAGGTAAATTTTCCCTTTTGTTCCTTTATCGATTCCAGTCATTTCTTATCTTCTGGATCTGAAGCCTTAGAGTGAAATTTGTCAGCTTGCTCTGCCAGAAGGTCAAATTTAAAGCAAATTCAGCTATTTCTCTGTATAAAATGCAAATTAAGTAAAAGCACTGAAGCCCTTTTAACCATCCTCTCTGCTTTCTACCATAATTTATTCTTATCCAAACTTTTAACTTAATCTACATATATAGACAATTAAATAGCTCTTAGACTGAAGGTAGTCAGTTTTTGTTTACATTTTATTGTCGTTCCTTCATTAAGTTGAGGACAATCTGATTCTATTTATGATGCCTCTGAGCCTTTCCTTTTTAGTTCTTGCTGTAATATACTCCTGATCCCTGCATAACAATTGAGGTAGTTTAGATTTCAGAATGGACTGCTCCCAACAGAGTCCTAAAAAACCTCAGGGCCCAACTATTTGTAACATTTATCACTTGCTCATGAGGTGGCACATGCAGGGACTCAGGTAATCCATGGGACAGATTACTTTGGAATGGCTGAAGAAAGACTGCAGATGGATCTACCTTTATTAACAGATGCAAATGGGATAACTTTTAGTTTTCACTAAAATGTCTGTTACAGAACACTGCAGCGCCTACTTTTTTTTTGTGTGATTGCATGACTGTGTCCCCTTCCTGTGCAGGGATATCAAGGCCTCTTTATGGCTGCCTCTGGAAGTGCTGTAAAACCCCATACTAGGGTTCCATCTGGAGGCACAGGGTGAAAAAAAAAAACTTAAAAAAATTAAGTAGCATGTTAGGAATATAGAGGGTACAACAGACTTGAGAGACAGTGATTGGCCTAGGAGTACTGCAAAAAATCTGCAGGTGAAACCTTCAAGATAATCTTCATAATCACTCCAAGTGCTCACCCTTACAGCTAGTCAAGGCCTAATAGTGATTTGGTATCAGAAATTCATCAAAAAAGCAGAGAAAATAAGCCTTTCCACATAAGGCCCAGGAGGTCACTTAAAGGAAGAAGGACCAGCTGGAGATCTCACAAAAAAGCTGCATGAAGCATGGACTGAGGCTGCAGGAGCTATCTTACTCTTTTGTGTTACTTCCTTGGATGAACAAAACATGCTCAGTTGCAAGTTCAGCTGTCTGTAAGTGTAGTCCGTCTACATGTTTGGGCATCTGAGGAGTGTATGTGTATGAACACATATGCAGAGAAAGGAAGGAGAATTCACATTGGAATAGCTGAAATGATTGTAGAAATCAGAAAAATAGTGTAGCTGATATTAGCTGCACTGTTACTGGGATCTAAAGCAATCTCAGATCAAAAGGTCAGCACTGTTTCAAAAGATGTTAAGTATCTTCTAGCATGAGTGTCTGCTCCTGCAGATGCTTCTTGTTTCCTGTCTTTGCTGAAAAGGAAAATGATTCAGTGAAGAATCACTCTTTCCTGCAGTAAGAAAAATAACTCTGCCGAAGAAAATAGGGCTATGCTTTCATTCAGATTGCCTAACGACTTAAGATAATGTTCAAATTCAGATCAATGATCCTTGGTCTGAATTAGGCAGAAAAAGGCTTTTACCCTTGATGTCTCACCCTGTATAAGTGAGCAGCGAAATCATTTATGTATTAGCCAATGGAGCAGAAATAACAGTCTCCAAGCTATTCTCTCCAACCATCTCTGCTATGAGCTACTGCCTTCCAGTGGCAAGGTTTGCCTGGTGGTCTACTGACTCTGTAAGAGCAGGACTGTGTCCCCATCCACTGACAAAAACAGTTTATACATTTTATATAAAATGCTTACTCCTGTATATAGTTGGAATATATGAGGTTACTGTGGTTGTTCCCTTTACTTCATAATTTCAGGTAAGCATGAGGAAAAGCAGACCACTCCAAATTGGAGCGCAGTGCAGTCCCAGGATCTATACAGAACATCCTATGAGGCAATCTGATTCTTGACTTTTAAGAATTTCTTGGAAGCACAAACATTTTCCTTTTATCCTGCTTGTATAATAGTAACAAAAAAACCAAAACCAAAACCAAAACAAAAAACAAAAACCAAAGGAAAAAACCAAACAACAAACTATCCATGTAGGAAATCAATGTGAATTTAGATTGTTAACTCTCAGTTATAAAGGGAATGGAGAGAATACAGTGATCTGGGTAGTTTAATTGTATATCTTTCAGAGTGTCTGAAAAATATGAGTTTACTTGCTCTACTTATTGCCTTTATTATCCTGTACAATTTGTAAGCAGAAATATATGAGAGTCAATTAAGGTTTTGAAGAAAAGTTTTCTTTTCTTTTCCAAACAAAAGTGTCATACATCATGCAATATCAACTCCAGTGTTAGACTAGCAGAAATTTACTGCATCTTATCCCTGCAGTGAAAATTTGCAGCTAGATTAATGTTCCTTTAGCTGGCATTAAATCAATTTCATACATATGCTCATATTTTCAACAGTGACATTCTGCAATAGCTGATGTTTTGTAGGAGCCATAAAGAAAAAAAAATCAGCAGATTTTGTTCAAGCTTCATATATGTGTATAGATAGATATGCACGCATATATATACAGATGAACAACACACTTTGTGCTTAACTTGCTATAAAAATGTTTTGAGGTTTCAAAGTTAGCCAACTTGCTTCATGTTTTCCATGGCATATATGCTGCATATTTTCAGTACACCTTCCCATAATTGAGAAGCTTCTAGAGTTACATATATTAAATCTGGATGGAATCGAAATTTTCTTTTTCTTCACGATGCATTGAAACTGTTCTTGTTATACAACTTACACTTCAGCGATTGACATATGGGGATAAAATTGTCACATAGCTTCCTATCTAATGTTCACCACACTATAGCTGAATTAATCCTGGTTAGTTCTCAGCAAATCGTGACATAATAGTACTCTCTGCAACAAGACATGTAAACCCAAGGAGGTTCTGTCTGTCTGGGGCAATTTGCTCCCTGACCAGTGCAAAGCAATCTTCTAGACAGGACCCCAGACAGTTCATCTTTCCTGAGTACTTCTGAGGAAAAGCCATTGAGAAGTCAGCTTATTGAGGCTATCCTCATGAAGCACCCACTGCTCCCATGAGGGCAAAGACACTATCTCACCTTCCTCCTCAGGTAACGTTTATTTATCTGACAATCATCCAGATCATGAGGAGTAGTTTGTGCAGCAGTGATATCACTGGTAGACAAGTCATGGGAATTTTCTCGGTTACCTTGTGCTAGGTAAAACTATCCCGGTTGTTTTGGCTATCTGGGAAAGGGAATCAAGTGTACCCTCAATATGTTTGCAGATGACACTAAGCTAGGAGGAAGTGTTGACTGGTTGAGGGTAGGAAGGCTCTGCAGAGGGATCTGGACGTGCTGGTTGGACTCTATGATCTTAAAGGTTCTTTTCCAATCAAAAAGATTCTATGATTTTATGGCTCAATAACTGAGCAACTCACAGACATTGTCAGTTCTCCATTAGGTGGGAAACACCCAATGTATTTTACAGAGGAAGGAACTGAAGTACAGGAGAGGTTAATTGGCATTACTATCCAGGCATCCAAGTGATAAACCAGAAACCTGAAGTGTTTTGACTTTCCTTGTATATCTAAGTTTTATGGCAGAAGGACTCAGAAGCCTGGGGGTGCAGCTCTTCCTACACACTGTAAATTGGTGGATAATATTTCCTTAGGATGCTGCTCAACACTAATGTGTGATGTTTTTCTGTGAGTAAACTAAGGTTGTGTATAAACCCTGTCACTAACCTGATAGTAAACTCAAGATGCCTAAATGACTGTTTTTCATGTAGTTTTCTGTCTTTGTCTTTTAGCTTTGTTGGTTAATGCCAGATCAAACTCAGTCCTGCTGTTTCTAAGCAGCATCCGAAACCAAGCTCTCTTCCTATTTTCTTCCAAGGAAGGCTTCAATTTAATTCCCTTGAAAAGCTTCATATGTCTTATGTCGCTTGTTTCTTAACCCTTTATCCTGTCATGATGAGTACCTTTTCTCAGCACAGTATACAGTTAATATCATTATTACTGGAAAGAGAGGTTTGGGTTGTTTTCTGACATGTGAGGCAGAAAAATTATAAATTAATACCCATGTCAAGAAGAAACTGACCCATTAAGCATTTATTGTGTATTGCTTGAATGGCTCACTTTCAACTTTGGGCAGCAGCACTGAGTGAAAAGAGAGGCCCCTTACATATGCATTCATCATGGAAAATCCAAATGAGTACCAACAGAGGCATTATGAGTTTGATTCCTTTTTAATGCATACATCCCGGGGTTTGCTTTATTTTATTATTTAATTTTCAGTGCAAGGCAAACTATGCACTAGCAGAATCATAAATGAAAAGCTGACTGCAAAAATCCTCAAAGATTTGACAGCCTGGGAAGACAGCTGACTTTTAAGTGTCTGCCAGCAGTATGCATGGAACATCCAGTGGCTCATCTGCCTCCACCTGCTTTATTGTCCTTAGGAAGGATTTTCACAGTTTCCATGTAGGGGAGTGTGTTTCTAAACCTAAAATTAAGCTGCACAATAGTTTTATTTCATTAATTTCTGTTTTGGAATGTGTGCAATATATGGTATCTATTGATTCTTTAGCTCTGTTGTGCTTTGAGGTTTTATGTTATGAGAATACAGGAAAATAAATTCTGAGCATTATATTAGTTTATGCTTTTTTCTTCAAGTGCTCAATTTTTTATTTTCTGTGCTATTTCTTAGGGTGATTTTGTTTATACACACAGATACCCATACACATACTTCCTCTATCATCTCGATTGCCTATCCTGCTTTTTTTTTTTTTTGTAAATCACTTTTAAAAATTTCTGACTATTCTCTATGTTGTATTTAATTTAATCCAATATTTATAACCATGGTAAAATGAACAATCACCCGGTGGCTTTCTGTGCATGGTTTGAAGCAATTCTCATAAATAAAGGTTTAATAAAAATCAGGTTTCATTTTTTACACTCTAATTAAAAATTAAGAGGGAAAAAAATAAAAGTAGAGCAACAAAAATGGACCAAATTCTTCTCTCGGTTGCATGCACTAACCTGATTGGATTTGCTAGATTTACTCTAATTTAAACCGTGTGTAAAGGGGAGAATCAGAGTTTGGAATTGCTGCTCGTGAGCTAGCAACAATAACAAGGTAGTAATTTAAGAGTGCCTCTAGCACACTCTTTTGAAAGATCTCATGCGCTTTTCCTCACTCTCTGAGAGTTTTACCCAAAAATTCATTAAATACAAAACTCAGAGTTTAGCAAGGCAAAGATAAGCAGGGATCAGGGAAATATTTGTCACTGTTGAATTACTAGAGCTGAGCTGGCTAATAGTAGTGAGTTGTGGTGTCTTGGCTGTAGTGACCACTCATCCTTTGCTGTAGTGTCAGGGTCCTTCTTACATACTTACTTACTATTGCCCTAGACCTTTACTGAAGGCTGGGGAAATCAGATTAATTGTGGACTTCTCAGACACAAGGAGCTCATGCTTACTGTCTGGAGCCCAGCACATCTGAGAATGCCATAGTGCAAACTGGGGTCTTCACACTGTCAAAGCTCAAATCTCAGTACTTGCTGTGCTGGTTTGAAGCTAATCAGAATATTTTTATGAAAAGAATTAGATTATAGGCTGTGAAAAGAAAACAATGGCGATGTCTACTTCACTCATAGGCTTCCTGAGATGTATAAGAACAAGAACAAGAACACAAATACAGGTAAGACACTCAGAGATAAAGGTATTTACCTTTAACTTGTATATTTCTGTAAATATTCATGTATATTGCATATATATCTGCTTGTATATTGTGCTAAACTGTAAATATAGCTTCATTCTTTAACTTCCAACCAGCTGAGTCTAGTCTGGGTGATTTTATAAAGTGTGTGGGGGTGGGTAACTCCCAAACCATCACACTTGCTCAGAGGGTCCTTTACACAGATTTTGTCTCACTTTATTGGGTACTCCAAGGGTTGAAATGATACAGTCACACACCCCCACATACAGCAATGTAAAAACTTAAAGCCTACCCTAAGATTTTTTTAAACCTTCACAGAGTAGTTTGGTTTGGAAGGGACTGTTAAAGGTCATCTAGTCCAACTCCCGCAAGGTGGGTCATCTAGTTTACCTTTCAGACTCTTTGGTGCAGCATGGAAGAACATGGAGGTCATTTTGGTACTTGTGGTAGTAGAAGTGAGTGGTTCATTGGAGCTATTTATCAGTGTAATGTGGCATGAGGAGCAAGGGCACTCTGTACTGCAGGATTGTCCCAGTTTAGGACCATGAGCAACCCGGGACTGGAGGATAGAAATGACTCTTAGTCCTTTTGAAGAGTAAGAATGAAGATACTGCACACTGGTTGGAAGTTTAAAGGGAGATTCTATTTACAGATGCATGTACCTGCAAAAGGCAGGCAGGTAGAATGGATACATCCACAAGCTAGGCCAAGTCTGTCGGACTAAAACCATCTGGAATCCTTCAAATCTTCCACCCTCAGCAGGCCTGAGAGTAGCCAGAACTGCCCTCCCCAGCTTAGGCCTACGAGGCCCCAGCAGGCCGCGTGACACAGCTCACGGTTCCCTGCCAGCCAACAGCCATCTCCCCCACACACACCATGAGACAAGCAGGGATGCACTCTCCCAGAGAGAGAAGTGAAGGGAGGAGAGACAGGGAGGAGAAGAGATATCAGCCAGGCACTGCTTTATAAGCTGTGGTACTGGAAAGAGGAATAGAGTAACAATGTTACAATATCCTGGGATGACCTGGTCTGTCCCCTGGGAGGGGACTTTGGAGTTTTCTTAAGGGAACCTAGCCCCCTCCAAACCACCACAGTGATGCAGACAGTGCTGTTGGAGTGAAGGTGCCATTTTTGTGCAAGTTAAGTGAGCTTAAGTTACCGGGGCTGCTTCATATGTTTTCCTAGCACACTGCTGCATGATAGCTTCTTCTTCTTGGTAAAATGATGTCTCTGATAGCTGACATAAGCAGTGGGCATGTGAAGGTTTCAGATGGTACATCCCTCTTGAGATGCCAGATCTGCTCTCTGCATTTTTACTATTGGGAGATCAAAAGTAAACATTGGAGGCTTTCAAGATTGTTTATAAACACATAATCCTTTATTTTTCCAGAAGAAAAAGAGGGAAATAACCAAAAGAATGTCAAACTTCAAAATTGTTTTCACCTTAAAACTTGCCTGGTGTTGAGTGATTTTTGATCTGAGAAAATCAAGTTTCACTGCTTCTCTGAAATGAGCAAATGAGTTTAAACTAATGTTTGAATCCAATCCCTGTACCATAGACTATACCATAGGAAACACCTCACACCACAGTGTGGCCCACTTGAATCTAAAAGCATTACTTTGATGTCTCAAATTGCCTTTTGCCCGGTTCTGAGGAAAGTCCCCAGTGGGAATAAAAGCCTACAGTTAACACAGTGGAGGAAAAGAATGTCTAACAGTGAGGGGACAGCACAGTATTCCTTATGGGACAGCACATTACATATAGAAGTGAAACACTTTTGATCTGCTAAATGCTTAAAAGTAAAAGTTTTTGTCCTAAGGGAGAGAAAGAACTCTCTTATAAATTAAAACATTCTCATTTGGATTATTAAATAGTTTCTCAGTGGGAAAAGAATAAAATTAGAAACTTTTAGTGTGAAAATTGTGGAGGTTTTATGAGGCTGCTTTCTTTTTTGGAACAATGGAAAAGGCTTGCCATGGTTTTTTACTAGATCTTGTAAAATCATTCATGATCAGTCCTCAAAGGGCCTTGGAAATATTACCTAGGTGTTGAAATGTTGCATGTGAGGGATGCAGGAAGTTTTTGGACTGATGGAATGGAGTATCGTAGAGGGATTCTGGGGCCTGTGTAGCTCAAAGTGACTGGCAACTTGGAGGTTGTGTGTTAGCTGTGAGGCAAAACTATTTTTGAGAACAACATTGTGAAATCGCTTATTCTTTTAATGCTTTTGCAAAAGGTACTTGTAATTTCACAAGCCAGGTTTATCTGGACAAGAACTGGAGACAGGCAGCAACAGAAGACTTTTTCCTCAGTTAATTATAGTTAAAATGGAGCTTTATAATAAAGATGTCAGAATATACCCTTCCAAAGAGCATATTTGTTTATGCTTTATATACTGACATATACTGACATTTATTATTTTCTATTGCAAGCAAGTAATAATAATCCGTTGTCTGGCTTCATAAAGTCTATGAATTTGCAGATATGGCTGTATCAATATATAGCAATACACAGTCAGCTAGCATTTGTTTACATCTAGCTATATTTCTGCAGGGCTAATCTCATCTCCTGTCCAATATGAAACTGTCAGATTGTCTGTTACGCTAGGACACCATTTATATTTCCAGTTGTGCACAGTTAAATCATAGTTTGCAAGGAGCTCTTTAAGTCTTATTCATGTGTGTATGTGCATGCCTGTCTCTGTCTTCCTTTTGCTCTTTTTAGATTAACCAATACTGTGCTGGGAAGTCCCCCAAAAAAATGTGAGTGCTGGGTCTTCCAGCACTAAACTGTTTCCTTTCAAACATATGAAGACATTGAAAGGTTAAGGGATGAAGTTTCCTGTTTGTTACAGACTCCTTGTGGTATCCCTTATGCTGACTCTGAAACAGTTTTTAATAAATCCCTGTGGGATTAGGAAAGGGGGCTGAAAAGGGAGACTGTTTATATCAGAATTGATTAAATATGCTGTAATCCTTGTTTTCTGATGGTGGACATTTAAAAGAAATTATTTTCCCTGCATTGCAGTTTAAAGCAAATTTTGAGAGCTTTTAGTAAGGCCACAGAATAATTGCCTGACTCCTAAATAACATGAAAAAGTATGATATGAGGAGAAAAAAAAAAAAAGAAAAAAGTACATATTATCAAAGTCATTATTTTGACACTTTTATCACAGTATAAAGAACTGCTGAGGTTTCTGAATATATACTGCTCTTAATTTCTGTCCCTTTTTTGCATTCTTCAAACAGGTCAGCCTTTCAAAGCAATGTTAGTCACTCTTTTTAGTGGCAATGCACTATTTAACTCACCTTTTCAAAAGCAGCTCAGAATGTTTCATTGCTGTCTACAATATGACAGTACAATCCTCCTTGAGCAAAAAAACAGATGTTTTTTTCTAGAACAAAATGCAAATTCTAAAAATCTAATAATAAATAAATAAGTAAAAAAATGAAAGATTCAAACTCCAAATAGCAGAGACCTACCTGTAACGTATATGCCAAAGAAGTGAGTTTCAAACCTGTCTGTGCCTTTTTAAAAAAAAAAAAAAAATCAGTTTAAAAGGAAATCTGCCATACATGTTAATATGTCTGTTGAGTGTAGGTTTGAGTGACTCTTCTGCGGAGATGTGATGGCAGCGGACACCTCAGACTGGTGGTACAGCCAATGTCTTCAGCAAGTGGAAATATGGCAGACCTTTAAAGGTAGATTTCTTTCATCTGTAAAATAATCTCTCTTCTTATTAAATCATTTAAATACATACTCAATCCTAATCCTGTTGAAGCCTATGGAATTTTTTCCATCAATCCCACTGGCAGTGAAGTGAGTCCTGGTGTTGCTTAAAGAGCGTATTGAGTAGCTTTTTTCACTTCTTTTTTTTAATATGAAGTGGCCTAAAGTTACCCTAAAACAGTGATGGTGATGATCCACGGGAATGCAGAACTCTGTAAAATACAACTTTTCTTCATTTTAAAGATAAACATGGCTGCAGTTTGATTCATTGATACAATAGTGGATAATATCCCATTTGGTGGTCTGTTTGGCCCAATAGATGTTCCTGAGCCCACTGGGCACAGCCTAAACATCTCTGTGCGTATCCTCTAACAAGAAGATGCTGGGACACAAAGAGCTAGGTGCTTTTTTTCCTTCGTGGAGAGCTGTGTTTTATTACAACTAAATCTGAAAAGCTTGGGCCCTGACAACAGCAGGGGAAATCTGTTGTACCTGACATGATGTATCCTTCCCATAATCATGTGTTTGTGTGTGTGTGTGTGTGTGTATTCCCCATTAGCTATAATGAGGGTTATATATTGAGAGCAGATGCTATTATCCAATAACTGTCTCATACTATTACATCTGGAGTTATTTAAATGCTGTTGACTCCCCATACCATGTGTGCAATGGGGTGCAGGTTTCCACAAGAAACCATTGAGAAAATTCTCAGTGCTGCTGATCATCACAGTATAAGGATGCACTTCAGATCTATGAGGCTGTCTTTTACTTAAGCTGACTTCACTGGTCTCAAATAAATCCTTGAAGATGAGTGTTCCAACTGCAACAAAACTGCAGTTCAAAATCATCTTGACTATGACAAGGTGTACCTCAATGTTAGATGCACACTTGGACTTGCTTGTGGATTTATTGGGTTTTTTAAAAGACAAAGGATGGAGAAAAAAATCCAAAAATCTATGACAGGTTTACTCTTGGGGTGAAAATGCAGTATGGCATGAGCTGGCTTCCCTCATTTCTCCATTAGCGCTCAGTGTCCTGAAGTTCATCGAAGCTTACTCTCCAGCTCAGGTCATTCAGGGAAAGAGGTTAGAAAAAAATCTGTGAGAACTCAGGAAAAAGTAATGGGAAATGCTGTATTCCATATAAAAGGCAAGGAAGGAAAGAAAGAAAGAGACAGAGAAAAGAGTATGGGAGAAGAAAACCATTAAGAAAATGAATTTACTGTCCAAGAGTAATTCAACAAGCGGATAATTCAGAAGAAGGTAGAGAAGGTAAAGATTTTCTTAGCACACACATATTTTTCATCTCAGTTCTCATCTCCCCCTACACACAAGGCAAGTGTATAGACTCTGTCTACATAGTATAGGATTACATGTTTCTCCTCAAGCAGTAGCTACACATCTAGAAACTCAGGACTGCCCTAGAATCTGTCTCTTTTGGAGGTTCATGCCTTTTCTTTTTGCATCTGTAGACCCACTTCTTGATCTGCTGTAGGCAGAAGGAGTTAGATCTTTTTAAAAGCTACTTCTGAATAATTAAATCCCCTCCTATGCAACAAAAATTTCATAAGGCAGGAGTCTTCTGGTCACGCTTAGCTCAGAGTATATGATGTCCTCAAGCTCACTGTGTGAAATGCCCTTGTTGCTAGTTCTTCACTCTCTACTAAGGAGGTTTCAGATAATGTCAACAAATGCAAAATGGAGAGCTGTCTTTTCTTTCTTTACAGCTGAGTCCTGGGATTTCTCCCTATTCCAAAAGGCAAATGAATAGTGAGAGGGAAAGACTGCAACCTCCAAAATAACCCATTTTATGTATTTACCTGAATATGCTAGGCAGGAAACATAGACACTGAACTCTAATGGCCATATTTTCTAATTAGAAGGCACTCAGAAATCCAAGCCCACCAGTTTCCCAAATTTCCATAGATGTAACACCACAGTTGTGTGGATACATTCACATATTGCTTGGGAGCACCTCTATACTGTGTGGCTGGGGTGACTATCCTTAGGTAACTCCTTGGGAGTTTACCCAATGCACTGGAGTCAGATACGATCCACCTATTTCATAGACAGATTTATTTTTTTCTCTCTGAGGTGATCAGGAGTCAGCTTTGAGGATTCATGTGATTCAACCTGTGGATTAATAATCATTGAAGTTAATCTTATAACAGTTGTCACTAAAAATTCACATTTTTCCCTTCAATTCCTTGTGTGGATGCAAATGTGTGGCTGAGTTAAAGCCACAAATTTTTAAGTAGCTAGTTTTAATCATGTGTCTGACTTACGGGTTTTTTTTTTTTTTTTTCCCTCCTGAATGTATAGAATGTGCTGTGAAGGTTAAGCACATGTCAGCAGTTGAACCTCCTGAACACTCCAGTGCAACAGAAGAAATGACCTTACTGGCTGGGTCTTTAGGTGAGTGAAGGAGCGTTGCTCTGATGTTTCTGTCTGCTGTTTCAACCTTACAGGGCCATTTTTTGCAGCACAGATGTCTGACCACCTCTAAAGGCCAAGGTGAGCAATTCCGGAGGGGAAGGAAGTCAGACATTCAGGAGATGAAGAGCTGTTGAATTCTTCTGTTGAATACTTCTGTCTGCTTTTCTAACACAAACCCAGACTTAACAGATGGGTCTTGAGGTCTGTTTCATGACCTCCCATGCTGTCATTGAGATCAGAAATCCCCGCTGCAATTACTGGTAAATTCCTTTGTCCTCATCTGTTACAAACGTTGACTCCCTGGGGAGAACATGGTAGCCAAGAAATTGCCTAAGGCAGACATCGTGGCACTCAGCTAACAGGATAGATCTAAAATGTTTTTCTTTGGGGTGGATTTTTTTTTTTTTTAAATTTTTAAAATTTATTTTCCTTCCCAATTTTAAGCAATTAGCACAGTAACAATATGCTTAAAGACTAGCATTATACTGCATGGAAAAAGGCCAAATATAATGTGAAAAAAAAAAAAAGAGGGGCAGGGGGTTGAGGTAGGTCTACTTTGATATGAACCTATGAGTAAACTGTACAAAATGCAGAATGCTGCAAGCCCCAGGAAGAGTCAGACAGCAGCTCCTGATGTAACACTGAGTGGCTCTGCCTTCGCTTCTGCAATTGCAGTCTGCTTCAGTTACATTATTCCTCCTCAGCCTGACTATATTTCCCTGTATTTCTCCGATTTTCTGAAGAGGTAGTTGTTGTGCACAGTGGAGAAGGTTGAATGCCTAACTGAAATAAAGGAAAATTAGTTTTTAAGGAGAGTAAATAGGGCAGAATAGGACCTGTAAGGATAACAAGCTGGCGATAATTCAGTGTAGACTTCCTGTTCTTCTCCTATTTATTAAATATTCTTATTGACTTCTGCTTCTCAGTACTCTGTGTTCTGTAGTGCACTAAATTACAGTAACTGAATATTCCGACTACATATGCTGACTGGTCATTTGAGAGATAAGTGTACTTAAGACAGAAATGCTTTCCTTTAGTTCTTGCATCATTGAGATGCTTATTATAAAATGCGCATCTGTGAGAAGGCACTTCTCCCTGCCAAATGAGATTTAATGATGAAAAAGCTACAGAGCTAAATAAAATAATAATCTTTAAGGAGGAACCTACTTTTTGACTCACAGTTCTCTTTCTAGCCACTGCTAAAATTGTGAGTAGGAATTAATGCCAATGCCTCCATACCCATACCCTCCTTTCAGTAAAAGAAATCCTATCACACAACTCTTCCAGAAAGCATAGCTTCCCTTTATTATGACCTAAAACTGGTGATGGACTTTCTCATTATTTATGCATTTTGTCTCTCGTACTTGGGGAACAAGACACACTCTATGTCAGCCTCTTTTGGCAATGAAAACTATACTGGGCCAAGGAATGCTCTCAAGTACAAGCAGGCATTTGTCCATAACATTTAACTGTTATTGCTTTCTCTAGAATAGCTTTGCTGGCTACAGCTGAAAGTCTTTTAGATGATTGTCCGGCACAGCAGGGGGAATTGTTGAAGTCAGGGACTTAGAAGGCAACACAGATGATGCCATCCTGATCTTCAGTGAGAAGTCTTGCTCCGCGGATTTGTGCTATAGTTTTCTACAGAGACAAGAGGTCTTGGTCAATTTTCTTTACCACTGTACAACAGATTAAATGTTCCAACTTTATTTCTTTTTCAGCTGACTGGGAGAGGGGGAAATGCCCCTAACTATTGGGCTGCACAATCCTATTCCCATTAATGCTCTTTGCTCATCTAAAAATAAAAGCTTTAAAATGTTCTTTTAGCTTTTACTATACAGTGGTAGGATTTTGTCATCTTTCCACCCAGCATATCCTGTTCCTGGGAGACAGAACATTTGCCAGGAGGGTATAGCTTTAAGATTCCTACCCCAAATCTCCCAAGGGTCAGGATCTATGTGACCGTTAGGAAATTTTATAACAGTATGAATTTCTTCAAGCTATATTTTTTTTTTGAGTGTTACCTTTACCTGATATGTTGGCTATGTTCTGAGAATACTTTTCATGAGAAGCTCCTAGATAACAAAAAAAAAAANAAAAAAAAAAAAAAAAAAAAAAAAAAAAAAAAAAAAGAGGAGAAATGACTAGTTTCTGAATTCCAGTAAAACTTGTTTGTTAATCATATGCTGAACTGCTCAACAAACAACACAGCAAAAAAAGAGAAGTGCTTCTCCGTTTGCTCAGAGATAGAACTTGCAGGCTAGTGAGATATTCTGGATTGAAAGTAGTCACATTTGTAAACTTTATGTGCCTCCAAAAATGGATGGAAGTAGTACTTTGCTTTAGGAACAGATTTTAAATTAAAATGTATAAATATAATTCTACCCCTTATTGCCCACATGTTATAGGATTGGCTTTATTTCCTGTATTAATGGTTGAGATTTGTCCTTGTTTCTCCTGCAAGACTGTTTCTTGTCTTCCATTTGCTGAACTAAATATGAACTCCATCTTGCTTAGCTGTCTCTATAGCAGAGCCTAAACCTGCATCCCAAGGGGAATTCAACATCTACAAATTCAAAATGTATTGAGTAATTTAGAGGTAGCTGTTCAGAAAACATTGAGCTTGCTGTCATTGATCTCTCTTTTTTCTTTTCCTTTTATTTTTCTCATTTGGTGTACCACTCCTTTAAAACAAATACAATACTTTTACACTGAACTGTGTTTCAGAGCCACACGCCTCTCACAAAAAACTGGAACAATTTCTTTTCCCTTAGAAAATCATAAAGCATATACAATCTTTTATGGGAAGGAAGATTTTTTTTTTTATTATTTCTAGTAGGAAGCAGTTAGTTTGCTGTATTTTCAGCCACTTTCTATAAAACTGTATGCAAGATAAGTGTATCTATCACATTTTTGTAAAATATTGTACCTAGCCAAGTTCCTGGTACCTAAACTTAGATAAAATGTTTGGAACAGAAAAAGCAATTCTGTTCCCTCTCTATACATGCAAGTTTTATGTTTTATACCTCTGAGATTCTTTAGAACAATTAAGTCTGTATTAGTGTTTCGCTTTATTTTTCCCATACATACTTCATTTGTTTAGTACATTTAAGTGAACAGACTCGGGATTTTTCTCAGTCTTCCCATCTTAAAACATCCCTCAGCTCCACACTGCAGTCTTCACAAAAACAGTAGATGTTAGTTTTCTAGTTCTCATGAGAAGAAATAGTTGTGAATTATGAACCAAACCTGTCAGGGTCAGGTATCCCTCAGAATGGAATTCACACTAGGTGATTAAGGTGTTTACTTTATCACTCTGTCATGGGAGAAAAGAGTAAATTAAGAGAGCAGAATTGACCTCGGTGACAGTAATCTTTTAGGCACAGTGGATTTCTAGGATTGTTTTTTTTTTTTTCAAGATACAGGATTTCAAGACTAGCCAGAATATCATTTGCTTACTTGTTTTGAGTCACCAGGACTAGATCTGGAAGAGTTCTTCTGAATAATTCTTTCAAGTCTGCTATTGTAGGAAACCTCATCATCTAACCTCTAATTTAATAAACTCACACAGATCTCAAAGATATGTACACATCTTGTATTTGATTTTTCTTCCAGGACCCAAACATACTGGAAACAAAATCCTAAATAATATGGGTTCTGACTGCATAGCTGACATTGGTTTAAGTTGGACCAGACAACCTCCATAGGTCCTCTTTCCTGAATTATTTTATGTTCCTGTCAGCCTAACATAAATAAGCACTCACTGAGGTCATCAAACTACTCATGAAATGCACAGGTAACACCAGTAAGGGATTCCATTAAGTTTTCACATCTCACAATCCTTCTAGAAAGAACTAAAAATTTGATAATATCATTGCTTTTGCTAACCCCCCTAACTGCTGTTATTTTGTTATACCATGTTCATTTCACTGAGGTGTTTCAGCTTCCTGTGTTTATGCCCAAAAATGATTCAAAGCAGAAGTTCTACATAGATGCCAACAGTCAGAACAGAATGAAACAAGGAGTAGTAAAAATCTGCTCAACAAGAGAAGAGGATGAGGAAGCAAAAAAAAATTTTTTTCTTTCTTTCATTACCATCACCACTGCTTTTTTGTCTTATGTAAATTGCTAGCATTGAAATCTCCAGATCACAGGGCGTATGTGGAAAGACTTTAGCACATTCTGGATCTGTACAGAATGAAGGAAGCACGTACCCAGACAGGAATATATCCCTTCTCCATTTCTGCTAATGGTTTGTTAAATGCAACACTGTGAAGGCCAGTTGACCTCCAAGCTCCTTGTCCCTGCTGCTGAGGCAGAAATTGTGCCAAGCAAGGCATAAAAAGGCACAGAAGGTTAAATACTTGTCTATAGCATGTAGGGTCTAAGAGGCTCCATGGCCAAAGGGTAGAGTATACTGAAGAATAAGCTGCTTATTAGATCATGTCTATAGTGTTAGCAACATGTTTGACCAGGGCCTCTAAGATTCTATTTATTTTCCTATGTTTCTTCTCCACCTATCTCCTAATGAGAAAGGCAGATTGATCTTACAGATATGGTTCAAGTCTTATTTTTGAGCCTTTTCACATGTTGGTGGCAGAAAGAAAGATAATGGATTAAAATCAGGTTTGCTGTGGGATCAGGTCAGCAGGCTGGAGAATTTGCGCTAGTGAATAATTATTATGGGACTACTCAGCAAGGCTTATTAGCTTAGATGTGGCCACTCAGAGCCAGCACACCTGCCCATCATGCATTTTGCAGGCAACATGTGAAATCCACCTCCAAGTCTGCTCCTAGGTCTTTCTAACTACATGTTGTTCTCACGATAAGGACTGTGAAGCCATAGTCTTTCCTACTTCTGCTATGCATTACTCATGTGATTAGGGTGGATTGCAGGGAGATTGAAAGAATCCTCTCTGTCCATGCCTTTGCTTAATTAACAAATGGAACACAGTGATAAATGAAGGAGAGAGCACAAAGGAAGGAATGCTGAATATTGCAAAATGCCACCACAAGTCAAAAGTACAGATACAAGAGTACAGATATCTGCACAGCCGAAGTCCTGAAAAGATTGAGTGCATCTGAACTTGGATTTCTAGGAATTAAAGCTTTATCTCATAACTGTGCCTCTGTATTTCCTTGACTTCAGGCTGTGCAGTTATTTCCTAATCAAGATGCAGTAACTGAAGTTGATATCATGGAAAAATGTGGGTGGAAAAGATCCTGTTCTTAATTTCTGCTTCTTTAGCATTTCTTCTGTGAAAGCAAGTAATACCAAGTATTATATGTCAATGTCATTACTAATGTAGTGATACTAATGTCATCACTTGTGCACCAAAGAATGACTTTTCTCAATGAAACTAGCCTGCTAGAACAGTAACCTGGTCCTGACAGTTGGTGAAGGAAAGAAGATGGGAAAAGGCAAGGGTGACATTTCTCCTGATACACCTCCCTCAGTGCCAGGAACCAGCATTTTGAGTATTTCTCTGAGCACTGGATCTCTACATTTATGTTTAAATGATGTTGATGAACTTTGTTTCCAAGAACCTAGCTAATCACATATTGGCATTTCTGATATCATGTTTCAATGAGTTTCATTATGTTCTTGGGCACTATAAGAAAATGTAAATCCTTCTGATGTTTGCCAAATGCCTGCCTCATAATTTCACTTGTGTTTCCACTCCCCCTTATTCTTAGATTGTGAGAAATAGTGTGTAATCATTACCTCTTGCCTTTCTCCAGGATTTGACTCTCCTGTCATATCACTCACTATCCATCTTCTTTTTTCCAAACACATTTCTGTTTCATACATGTCCATATAGGAGATGATCCAACTCATCAGTTGGTTTTTTTCCCCTTTTTTTTGTATTAGAGATGAGAATCGTATTTCATAGAAATCATAAGAGTAATATAAATCATAGAATGATTTGGCTTGTAAGGAACCTTAAAGATCATCTAGTTTAAAATCCCATGCTATGGGCAGAGACATCTTCCGCTAGACCAGATTATTCAAGACCCTGCCCAACTTGGCCTTGAACATCTCCAGGGAGAGGGCAGCCACAACCTCCCTGAGGACCCTGTTCCAATGTATCACTATTCTTACTTTAAAGGAGTTCTTTCTAATATCTATGCTAAATCTACCCTACTCTAGCTTCAATCCATTCCCTCTCACCCTATCACTAGAAACCCTTGTAAATACTCCCTCTAGCTTTCCCATAGGCCCCTTTAGGTACTGGAAGGCTGCTTGAGGTGTTCGTGAGCCTTCTCTTCTCCAGGATGAACAGCCTCAACTCTCACAGCCTGTCCCTATAAGGGAGATACTCCAGTCCTCTGATCATCCTTTTTGGCCCTCCTCTTGACCTGCTCCAGCAGTTCAACATCCTTCTTATGCTGGGGGCACCAGAATTGGATACAGTACTTCAAGCGGGGTCTCACAAGAGCAAGTAGAGGAGGAGAATCATCTCCCTTGTCCTGCTGGTCACATTTCTTTTGATGCAACCCAGGATATGGTTGGCCTTCTGGGCTGCAAAGGCACATTGCTGGCTCATGATGAATTTTTCATCAGCTGACACCCCAAGTCCTTCTCCTCAGGACTGGTCTCAAGCTATTCCTTGCCCAGTCTATATTTGTACTTAGGATTACCCTGACTTAGGTATAGGACCTTGCACTTGGTAGTGTTAAACTTCATGAGGTTGGGTTTGATCCACCTCTCAAACCTGTCCAAGTCCCTCTGCATGGCCTCCCTTCCCTCCAATGTGTCAACTGGAGCACACAGCTTAACGTCATCCACAAACTTGCTGAGGGTGCACTCAATTCCACTATCTATATTGCTGAAAAAGACGTTCAATGACACTAGTCCCAGTACCAAATTATGTTTAGTATATAAGATAAAGGAGTGTTAAGATTTTATAGATTAGTATGGCAATGTTTTCTGGTTTGTTCTCAGTACCTCTTCCTTTAACTCTTTCTCATGAGTGTGGGTCTCTTCTGCCAAGTAATAAGCGATAGGACAAGACGAAATGGCTCAGGTTGTTCCAGGGGAGATTTAGGTCAGATATCATAAAAATCTCTTCATTGAAAAGGTTATTAAGCATTGAAACAGGATGCCTATGGAAGTGGTCAGACTTGATGATCTTGAAGTTCTTTTCTGACTTAAATCATTCAATGATCCTGTATCACTTGATTTTCTGTCTGGTTCTGAGCATTGAGAAGTGATTTCCAGGAAGTGAGTCTCTATAATGAGGATTCTGTGTCCAGCCTGATTCTATCAAAACATGGGGTTTTATGTAATCTACCCACAGAAATAAAAAGGCCTTTCACAAGGCTTTGTATAAAGGCATAGGAAGGCAGTGGTAACAGAATACAGATCAAAGGGTGGGCTGTGAGATTTTACTACATAGACTTCTTCCTAGAGCTGAGAAGAGGTTTCTGGTTGAGAGAGGTGGGGATAATCACTGAGTGAAGTTTCAGAGAGAATCTTACACTCCTTTGGTGCAGGCATCTCTAAGAACACCCCAATTTTGAGGGACATGTAGTAGGTTAAGAAAAAACTCCTACTATGTTCTTCCACATATGGCTGCAGAAGTAAGGTACAGCACTGTTATCTCAACTGTACATGGGAAGCCAAAAATAGTGTAAAGAAGAAACAAAACAAGAAAAAAAAGAAAAAAAATATAAAGAAGACCCAGGACTTTGAAATAAAAGTGTTTGTGTTTCAGAAAGTTGTTTGCCTGCAGACTGTGGCTAATCTTGGATAGGAGCTCATGGCACTTGTTCAAGACACCAGGACAGAAGGTGTTGTTCAGACAGAGATGAAGCTGTCCTTTATCAATAACTCCAGTGCATTCAGTATAAACAAGCTTATTCCATCTGTGCTGCATCCTGTCACTACTGAACAATGCTGAAAAGAAAATCCTACACCCCACTTACTTCCTGCACATGATTGAAAAGAAAGAAAAGAAGTGAGGTAATGGACAAGAATAGGACAACTGCCCCATCTTGCTGACTCCTCCAGAGATGACAGAATGGATAGAACAGATGACGACTGTCCTGAAAGCCACAATGCTGTGAATTGTAGATATTTTTTTTCCTTCTGATTATATTATAAGGGGAAAAGAATGACAGTAGGGATCTTTTGTTTCCCATGGCCAGAACTCCAGTGATGAACAAAATTCCATTTCACATGTAGAGGATCTGAGGTGCCAAGGTGAGGAAGGCTAGCCTTGCACTTCTTGTGAACATGCAAGGCAAGTGTTCCAGTCTGGAGGGAGAAAGAGAGACAGGCAATTGATATTTTTGGACCTGGGTGAAGTATTTATAAGTTAGTAACAAAAACTGTATTGGAAAAAGCCTCTGCTCTACAGCAAGTACAAGGAGCATCCCTGTCTTATTCCTGCTACTGCTACTCAAAGTCATCTCAGTGACTCCACTGACCCATGCGCTTGCTGAAGAGAAGATATTATTAAGATATAGTTACTGCTTTTCCCTTTGTGCTCTGACACACTTGGTTTTTTTTAGGTGGTGGCAAGGCTGAGGTAAAGCTTGATTTCCCCAACCTGTTGTACTGGCCATCATTAGACTTAATGATGAAACATTTTTGTGTTTTTCATGAACAAAGGAAAAAAAGTGCTCCACAGGCTGATATTTGGATTCATACCCATATATGTAGGGTCTCTGACACACTAGGCATCTCAGACCACACACTGCAGACTATTCCTGACTGAGTTCCTCATTCTTTCTTTAGCAGAAGATAAAAACCGAAAATACAGATCAATTTCTGGAGATCTAGGAGACAGCTTTATTTATGCAAGCGAGGGTAAAAGCAGGATATTCCCATAAAAAGTCAGTCCTTTGAACTGCCACCACCAAATAACCTTCAACTCCCAGTTGAAGTGGTGAGCAGTGATAGTTCAACCCCTCACATGAGTGAAAGTAATGTATCGCATGGATGCAAAAAGGCTTGGCACAGAAGACATCTCCCTGGGGAAATGGCAGCAACTTACTTGCCTTTTGTACTCCCGTGCTTGATGACGAGATCAACAGTTCATTGCACTGCTAATCAGGAGCATCAGCAACAGTGAACTGTTTTGGCTAGTTCTTCATTCCCCGGGAGCATAGCTAAAGGAAAGTGGTGTTTTAGAGCTATGTAGAGTGCCTAGTTAGTGCCTAGTTAATAGAGAGAGACATATGGTGAAGCCTCTGTGTAATGATTTCTGCCCACATTAGAAAAGTAAGTGGAGTATTTGAAGTGAGGTCTAGTACTCTTCTGGAAGTTTTGAGTTTTAAAAATAGCACCTCTTTTTCTCTTTCCTGAGAAACAATGGGCATATGCACATAGCCAGCTGCAGGCTCAAGGTTGTGCCTCCACAGCTAGCCCTCCTCCAGTTGTAACCCCTATAGGAGGCAATTCCTCAATGAAGTCAAAGAATGACTGAAGTCTGAAAGCAGTTCAGGTCCAGGAAAGAGAGATTTAACAGACCACTCCTCAGAAATTCTTACTTCCACCTCAGGTGAAAGAGGTTGCTTTATGGGATCAGTTTTTAATCCCTCCCCAATCACTGTACAGGAGGCTCAGGTGCTTAATTCAGGTTGGCAATTTGGCTGAAAGCCTACTAAGACTTAGACATTGAGAAGCTGCCCTTCTTTTCTTCCTCTGAAAGTCTTTTACAGTCTCTCTCTATTTTAAGGTCAGAACAGCTGATGATCTTTGATTATCTGTGTCTGTAACACCTCCTGAAATAAAGTATTCTCATTGTACAGATAAAGGATTGACAATGAGAGGCTCAAAATACTCAGCATCTGGTAAAAGAAAATATCCAGCCAACATTTCCCCTCTTTTTCCTCCTCCATGTGTCATCTCCTCTTACAAGACATGTTTGACCTGTTTTGCATGATAAATTCTGGTCTCCTCAACCCAAATATGAATGTTATGCATCTGATTACCCACTTGTTTGCATCATATGTATCATGTCAAGTGTATATCTTGATGAGAATAGAGCTATATGTTGATACTGTGGTCATAAGTGACAAAAGTCAGACTTACAGGTTTTTAATCTTCTAAATGCCCCCCCCCTCCCCCCGCCCCAGGGTTGTCTAGCAGTAAAAATAACATCCATTAGAAGTGTTAGTACTGACTAAGGAATTCAGTTCTGTCTTACATGGCATCAAGTAACCCCTATTGAAGGAATCGGTATTGTGGCAAACAAAATGTAGAATACAAGAATATGATTAATAGTAATATTAACAAGGATAGTAACACCAACAGTATTCATAGTATCTCCAGTTTTAGTAAGGGGCACATAAACCCCAGGAAAGGGCAAAGGAAACTATCCTGTTTTGTTGATGGTGATATATCACTGTAGGAGGTGCTAGGTCTGGCTTTAAAATGTCTGAAAATATAGAAAAGAACATACATCAGAATCTGTCCTCATTAATAACCACGTTACTTCTCTGACTTCAGCAAAAGCAGAATATTGGTTTCTAAAAGCAGATTTTAGCCTCACAGATGACTCTGATCATATACTTATACAGTGCTATAAATTGCTAATGGGGTTGTGGATTCTGTGAAGCAGGAAGGAATTGGTTGGAAAAGTGCTGTTTTCAAAAGAGCTATTGAAAGAGGAGGAAAGGGAACATAATCAGGATTCTTGCAGAAATCCAAGGTCACAGGCTGGGAGCAGAGCTTTGGAGAAGGTAATCAGAATAAAAAGAGAAGTTGTAAGAGTGAGAAGTGGTGACAAGGCAGAGGAGGGCTTAAAATGATGGTGGAAATGAAAAGGATGTCACAGAATGTTTATCATATGACAGACTTCAGCTATCCTTTGCTCTGTGCCTAAGCCACTTTGCCTGTGATCTTCTTCATGATGCTTAGCTGGGACCATCTCTCTGTATTGGTATAGACTTCAGCACAATAGGGACCTGCTCTCTGTTCTCTCATATCTCCAGGTGCCATCATCGACCACTAATTAACAGCAATAATAAATTATACTGTATTGCCTCTTCAACCTCTGCATTTATTTTTCTGTTGGTTGCATTAAAAAGAACAAAACTTTTAAAAAGAAAGATTAATAATCCTCAGTCAGAGTGGAACTCTGGAGAGATGACACCATCTGGATGATTAGTACTTGTTTCATTTTCACGTTGAACTCAATACTCTTCCGGCACTAATTATTGCATACCCTTTCCTTATACCATGACTTCTGGGGCTCTGTGTGTGATATAAATAGCACACTAATGACATGCTGCATGTTGCTCAGGAGACCTCATGTTAGTTTACAGCATTTCTCTGATTATTACTTTTTTAATAGAGAGAAGATGAAATACTGATCTCACAAGCGAGATGTGAAAACTTTAATTTGTTCACATTTTTCTAAGAGTCAGTGCATGATGAAATATTTATATTTCTCTCTGACTGCAGCATTTTGAATGTGCTGGACTGTTTATTGTTGTAGTGAAGAACTTATGGGGAAAGAACTGCTGAAGCATTCAGTAGCAGGATATCCATGTCAGGTGTGAATGTAAAATTGGTATAACCAAAGTAAATATAACTATGCACATTGCTAAGGGCCTGACCTACCCTGCACAGGAGGAGAATTTAATCATTTGTCAAATGGTAGAATATTTGTAGGAGATGCCCATCCTTGGTTAATCTAAATGTTACCTTGTAGTTGGCTAACAGACAGCTCTCCTGCAACACAGAAGTGAGGAAAAGTAGCACATGCACACACACACACACACACACAAATATCTGGTTTGAAATAAAGAGCTTTACTTAGAAAAAATCAGATAATACAATACACAATCACCTTAGCCTTTTTGTAGAAAAAACACACCAAAATGCAGAAGCAGCAGCCGAACCAAGAGACCTTCCCTCCCCCTCCAAACCATCCCCAACTAACAGCCTGCCCAGTGGAAAAGCCCAACATCCCAAACCCAGAAACTGGAAGCAGCAACTGGAAGAGGAAACCTCTCATGTTACAATCTGAACTTCGGACCCTGTAATACTTTGCTGCAGCCAGTACAACGTCAAGTAAACAAGTTTGTATTCTAGCTTGAATAGTTCCTGACTTAAGCTGGAAACTTCCAGTCCATTTTTGCTTTGTTATTGCACACAAGTAGTGGAGCAACCTTGGGAAGGAGAGACTAGTATTCTGTAGGATGACTGCCAGCAGAGATCTTCAATAGATTTTGAAATACATCTCAACATTGTGCTTCAGAGACATAGATAGAACTCAATAGGTGCTAGGGAATGCAAGAAAAAGGCAGCTTAGAAATTGTGAACTGCTAAATATTAGGGCAGGATTTTAGCTGTCAATCTTTCCTGACTTGTCAGTCTTCAAATTATCCAAACATTATCCTGAAAAATTAAGCCTACTGAAAGCACCTTTAGTTTACTTATCTATCTTTTGTATTTCACAGATCCTCAGAAGGCCACAGCCTGGTTTGAAATAGTGTTGAATTTATGCCACTGGAGACACTCCAAGTTTGGATTAAGGTGGGGTAGGAATTTAGGGAGTCCATGGGGACTGAGAAGACTCTGTTAGAGCATTTAAAGTAAAGGTGATAAGCTCCTTTTCCCCATCATGGATTTTTTTTCACTGACCTTGCTCTGTCAGTTAGCCCAAAAAAATGAAAGGACTGTTGGTCTTCTCTACACTCTTTGGGATTTCCAGTCCTTTATCTCTACTTGAGACTTCATATCCACAGAGTCCAAGGACCAAGAGTGAAGCAAGGAACCGGATGGTTCTTTACAACCTTCTTTTCTCTTCCTTTCTGGCATCACTGTGAAGTGCTAGGTGCAATCCCAGCTCTCTGTGATTCATAAACTATCTAATTCTCATTTTAAAACTCTCTCTTAAATCAAAGAATTTGTTTCATTGCCTCCTGCTCCATGAAGGTCAAAGCCTAGCGGTGCATACTTCGCTGATTCTTTATAACAGTGCCCTCTTCAAGATCGGTTTCATTTGCCATGTGTCAATGGCTTCCACTCCCATCTTCGTATAATTACAGGAAGGTAACATGAACAAGACCTCTTCGCCTGTGCGAATGTCTGAAAGTAAGTCTAGATGTCTACAGATAATTAAGATTTGAGCTTGCTGTTCATGTAAAAGGCTTTCTCTCTTATTTTTTATTTTTTTTTAATTTTATTTTTCAAAGAACCCGGAGGTTTCATGGGTTTTAGAGCAGGGCATGTTAAAAATCAATGCAGTAAAAAATGCTGATATATCAGATACAATGAATTTGAGAATAAATGTTTCCACTTCTTTTGCACAGATTAGTTAATCCCCTAACGAAAGATAAATAAAGAATCAAAACAATAAAGAATGAGAACAAAGAATAGCTAATATTAGAAAGGAACTGAAATAAGTCTTTTAAAAGGAGGCAAATTGCATGGGCTAATACCTATACAGAACACTTTGGGGGAAAATGCAAGTAATTATAATCTTATCTGTTCAGAATATGGGATTTTGTGGATTTTACAATGCATGTAAAAAGCCACATGTTCCATTAGATTTATAATGCTTCACTTTTATTGCATACAGGGGAAAAAATATGATGCAGAATGAAGTGACAAGTTCTGTAACAGGGTTTTATTTAACTTGGTCTGATTTGCTATTGTAAGTAGCCAAAAATGTCACAGGAGATAATCCCGAAAGTAAATGCATGGGGATTGTGCAAATGTGCTGGCAAAAATTTTACAATTTTCACCTTAAAAATGTGACATATGAAAATATAAAGGATGGTAATGAATAATACGAAGAAGCAAATTGCAGTCTGAGCTGGCTGGCCACAAACATTCAAGTTTAATCTTCTCATATGCGGCAAATTTGAAGGCCATAGGTAAGCGCATATACTTTTCCAGCACTTACAGTTCCAGCTATCTCAGGCAGCAATACAGGTAAACTGATAATCAGAATAGAAATGTAACTGCCTAAAACCAGATATATACATGATCAGGAGTAGACAACAATTCAACAGGAAAAGCCTGTATGAAAGTTTAATAGTCTAGTCCTGTGTCCAGCTATTGTTTTTTCTTCCTTTGACACCTCAAAGGACAATATTGTAAGAACTTGGATACAGGGCTTTTGAGTCACATACAGATAATTCAGGTAAGTCGGAATTAAGGTTTTGGAGAAAAATAAAGATTCTGCTCTTTCTAAGCTTTTTTTGCCTGTAGTTATATTTCAAATAATATGCTGTGTCATAGCATGATACTGTAATTTATGCTGTAATAAATACAATGCAATATATGTATTACATACAGATCATATGAATTACAGTTATGTAAATTCATAATCGTATAATACATATGATATAATGTAATTAAAGTATAAAACATATAAAGGATTATAATGCATCACAATGTATATTGGAACCCACTCCCAGAATGAACTCCTTAGTTTCAAAATATCTCTTTTCTGATTGCCACCAAGAGAATGTGTAATTAGGAGCTGATGGGAGTATAAGGTGAGAGCTAAGAGATGAGGATGTGGTTTCTAAACTGTATTAAATTTAAGCAGCAGAAAAAAATCACATATCATGGCCAAATATCAAGAAAGTACCCCAATGTATCTTTGGAGGAATGCAAAACAGGAAATGTCCTTTTTTCCCTGACTTGCTAATACCATCTGCCTAAATGTCTTTGGCAGGAAAACAGCCTCTGAAGGAAAGTGCTGGGACAATTAAGACTGGATTGGACAAAATCCAAGGAAAAATTTTGTATCAAAAAAGTGATGGACTAGGACATTTAAAAGGCCTTTTCGTTCTCTGTATTTTGTCTAGTGGCTTTGGATCTGATCTATAGAGCTTAATATTTAATATTGAAATATTTTGAAAAGTATTGTAGAAACAGTATTGCCTTCATACCTTACTGCTCAAAACAAGATAGCAAAATAGCTAGGTCAGAGTACTGATGCTTTTGCTGGATCTTGTTCTCTCACTTTACAGTAAGTAAGGCCCCTGTCCCAGACTGGGGCAGAGTTGCAGCCCTGTTAGGCATGTTTTTGCCTTGATTTTGAGCCCGGTCTGGGCCAGGAAGAGGTCTTTGACTCCATGCTGCTGCTGACTAACTATTGATGTTTCCTAAAGATGTAGATGCTTGCAGGGGAGCGGAAACTTACACAAGAAGAAGAGTTACAAATTTGGTAGGAGAAAGACCGAAGGATTTAATGGCAGGGAATTTATGTAAATAAGACAATAAAAATTCACATTATATGCAAAGTGGGACATTGCATTATATGTAGAATGTCTCCATTTTTCTCACCTTTCTGAATTGAGAGCTGTGAGAAAGAGGGAGCATGGCCAGTCAGGTGTATTAGCTGATCTGCACATTCAATCCTGGGCAGGATCTGCTTGCACACACAAGACTTGGCTTCAGGTAATGTTACCTCTCTTCAGTCATGTGTCACATTTATGTTACTCTTGCAAGCAGCCAATATCAAGATATCCAGGTTTCTTGCCTTCCAATATTTTATACACAGGTCTCTCAAGTACTCTAAGAAGAAAAGAGGAACTCCTAAAATCACAGCAGCAAATGTATTTTCTTTCTGAAGGAGCAGGCAAATAGTTTATTGAGTTTTATGGGAATTAACTACAAGTGGTCACGAATCCTGATGTTTTCTTGAAAAACATGGTATGTTCAATATGCAGCAAGAATCTGTGCTAGAGGGCAACTTTGTGCATTTCTATCTCAAAGAATTAGGGAAGGTTTGCCTTCTGCTTTCAGTGTGCCATGGTTCATCATCCAGTCCATGAGAATAAGATTCTAAGCATCAGGGGTTTCCCTTAGAGTAACTGTTCCACAATTGATAATTGCCAATGGTCAGGGAAGCAAATGCTTACTCACTTGCAGCAACTTATCTGGGTAAGCCTGGCAAACCTTCAATACAATTAACAGTCTTTTCTGAAGGTGTGTACTTACTGATTTGGAAGCATTTTCTTTGTTTGTTTTATGGTTTTGTTTTTTGTTTAATTTGGTGATTTTTTTGTTTGATTGGTTGGTTGATTTTGGTTGTTGGTTTAGGAGTTTTTTACCTTCTAGAAACTGTTTAAATTTCTTCACTATCCACAGAAAATGCTGTTCTGAAAATTCTGATTGATTCCTTCTTTGTTCACTGAAAATATTGTTTATCCCAGTGACAAGATTTCTTGAGCAGTGAAATGTTTAAGAAGTGAGTTTTGGATACCTCACATCATTCTTACCTTCAGTTCTGAGACTATTAACAAAGATAAGCTATCGAGAAGCCATCAACAGGATTTTTCTGGCCTGGGTAAGAATTTTAGAGTGCATCAATGCTGATGATATTTCTGCAGTCAGCTGAGTCAGGTTTGCTACTGACCTTGCTGGGAGCCCGGCTAAGTAAAGACAAAGCGGTAACTCCCACTTACAAGGCAATCAAGCTGTTACTGAATCAGATGTGAAAGACTCTGTTGGGAGTAGCCAGGCAGAGCTCAGATGTGCCACATCCAGCAGCTCATTCCATGTAGCTCAGTAAACAGCCCTCATCTGGCAACAGATGCTCTTTGAATCTCTTGAGGTAGCATTTTAAGACACTCTAGCCTGATGCTTTTCAAGATGTTTTCTCTTAATCAGTAGTGCCTACACCTTCCAATGAATGGAGGGTTTGGAATAGCAGCCCATTCTGTTTTCACCATTTACAATAACATGGTGAACTGCTTACAGGTAAATGTTGAGAACAACACGATGACATCTGAGGATCAGTTAAAAAAAAAAAAAGAGTCTGGAGGTTGTCCTGATCCAAGAAAAGTAAAAAAAAAACTTACACTAAAAGGTGCCCAGGTGATCATTACTGGTGAGTGCAGCTCTCCTAATTTCATTGACTTATTAATGATTTCAGAGCGCTGCATTTCTCTCTGCAGTTTCATAGAATCATAGAATCATAGAATGGTAAGGTTGGAAGGGACCTCAAGGATCATCTAGTTCCAACCCCCTGCCATAGGCAGGGACACCTCCCACTAGCACAGGCTACTCAAGGCCTCGTCCAACCTGGCCTTGAACACCTCCAGGGAGGGAGCAGCCACAACCTCCCTGGGCAACCTGTTCCAGTGCCTCACCACCCTCACTGGAAAGAACTTCCTCCTGACATCTAGTCTGAATCTTCCCTCTGCCAGGTTAAACCCATTGCCCCTTGTCTTGTCATTACAAGACCTTGTAAATAGATGCATCAGTTTTCACTCTGATAGTTTAACACAGTAGTTTAATCCACAGCTCAAAACTCTGGGAACAAAATATTTGTTCCATATAAATACTCATCAGACACTGGTCATTCTTGTTTTATATTAGAGAAAGAAAAACATTCTCAAAGAGATGGGTGAAATTCTACACATCAGTGATTTTGACATTTCATTTTCACAACACTTTTGTGTTGGTGGTGCTTGCTGACCTCTAAGTGCTACTGCTTGTTCTAATTTTTTTCCCTAAGTATAACTGGAAATAGCAGAGACTTAATAGAAAATACAAAAAAGCCTGAAAAACAACCCAACCAACTAACAACAACAAAGCACACTCAAAAAACCCCACCCCAAATCAAAACAAACAAAAAAACCCAAACAAAAACCTCTTGACATCCAACTGCTGAACAATAGATTTAGCTAATAATTAAAAAAACCTGATTTTAAAGAAGCTACATATTAAAGAGAAATAAAAAAGGTTCATTATGTGTCAATAAGGAATATTAAGCATCCATGACCCAAGAGAAGAAAAACATATTGAATTTGACATCAGATCAAAAACCTTTGGAATAAAAACAATTAGGACATTAATGTAAAATGATTCAGCATTTTTTAATGTAAATGACCTTTGAAACCCTATGAATCTCTTCTACTTTTCTTTTTCTCTCTCTTTTTTTTTTTATTTTTTAAAGATTGCAAAGCATCTCTAAGAGCCTACTTGGGAACATGACAATTTAGAAAATGGAAAATGCATTCCTTAGCCTGAGTTTAGTGCAGCTACAGCCTCCCAGCATTACCCAGTGCTCCTGTTTTTTCTGTTTCCCAAACTCAGACAGTTATATCTCTAGATGCGCCTAGGAACCCTGGCTGTTTGTACATCATTATGCTGTCTGCTTCACTCCTTCCCACCACCAAACTGGATTAGGTCCATCATCCTTTAAGGCAAGGGATACAAAATGAATCATCTGTTGTACTAACATTGAGAAAACTGTTAAGTGCTGTAGAGTTTTAGAAACAGCTTTTAATATATCCAGCAAATTATCCTCAGATGCAGCCTGATGTAATGGTTTTCATGGACAGTAAGCATGTTAATGGTACTGTAGATAATGAATAAAATCCTAGTAGAATATTACAATAATAGAGGGTTTGGGCAGGGTGTGTCAACCCTAGTGACACCTATTTATAATTTGTCATGATGCAAATGTAGCAATGTGTACAGTGGGATGCAAGTCCATGCCACTCTGGAAGTTTCTCGGTGCACTTTAATGTTTGTGTGTAACAGCACCATTTGGTCATCAAAGGGGCTGGATTCAGTTTCTTAGGAGAGGATTACTGAGACAACATTTTTGCCTTAAGCCATTACCCCAAGATATGGATAATATTTTTCCCCTAGAAAGTAGTCAGTCTATGGCTTGAAAATGAACAGGACTTCACCATAACAGAAAATGACTGCAACATCAGAAAACCAGAAAAACTAAGAAATCTCATGAGAGGATGCTATTGGAGAGAGACTCCAAAAGCAGTTGAGGCCTCATTTCTCTTCTTTTGCTGATGAATATCCACTGAAGGTGCAGAGCAGCCTTCACTTTTTTCTCCTTGAGCATTTATATTCAAAGATGTTTAGCTATGAACATTTCATTTAACCTAATTAAAATAGAAGATCCTAATGTCTTTATCTATATTTTCCTTTTAGTCTGTCACCCATTCTGTTTTGGTTTTGTTTTTATTAACTATCTTTCATTTCAACATTTTCTTTCAACCTGATAGCTGCACAGAACCAAGTGTCCATATCACTGTTTAATATTTCAGGTGTAGCTACTTTGTATCGTACAGAGTACTGTATAAAATAGATAAGCTACCTTTACATGAGCTCATTTGAGTGTTTGGGACAGTACAGTACGATGCGCTGCAGAAAGCACACAAACCCTTCCCCTTCTTTCACAAATCCTACTTACTATGTCTGTTTTTATGAAGACAATCTCCAATTTAGTTAGATTTGAAATGGCTTCCTGTGTCTTTCTGTGTAGAGTTTCTCATGTCATCTGGTCATCTATGATGAGTCAGGTTTTGTCTTTGACAGGGTTTTCATTTTATATAACAAGTCTTGTGAACTTGAGAATTTTATGTAACAAGGGCTTAGTGAAAAATTAGCCTTAGCAGCAATGCCTGATGGGACAGGCTGTAACAGTAATGAAATGATAGTGTCGTGATTAAGGTTTACTGGGCATTCACAGGTCTGTGAGTGACTTTGGATAGCCTGTGAGGACATCTAGGGGAACACTCAAAGAACTGATGTCTGTTTTGGACTACAGTGACTAAAGTGCTTGTCTAGAAGAATCTGTGACACAGCTAGTCCAAGCTAGAAACTGTTACTAAGACTGTTGATGGAGGTTAGGTAGTCTCTGCCCTGAGGAGCAAAGATGTTAAAGCTTCTGCTAAAGGAGGAAAAAAAAAAAAAAGAAAAGAAAAAAAAATGTCATTCATTCTTTAAACTTTTCAGTGACCAAAAGGATAATGAATTGATACATACATATGTGCTAGCAAGAAGAGTAAGGTGGTTGCTCCTTTTTCAAAACTTGGTCTAATGTTCTGTGCATGATGTCAGTATGTCAGTTAGTAAGAAATATTGCTAAGAATAAATGCAGTGCGATAGACTGCACTAGACTCTCCTGGAGGAATCACTGAAACCATTGCATCTTGAGACAGCATCTTGCAAACCACACTAGACATAACCCTCCACAATATATTAAAAAGACAGTTGAAGAACTGAAAGAGAAGAAAACATGATTCAGTGATGTCTATATATTAATTTCTAAACAATAAAGTGGTAATCTTTTTTTAATGTAAGAACTAAAATGATAGAATTGAAACAGACTGTGAGACACTTTCCTCGAGAAGAGAAAAGGAGAAGGAGGAGAGGAGATTCGAGGAGAGGAGATTTGAGGAGAGGAGAGGAGAGGAATAAAGAAGAAACCCCATATTAATTTCCTTCCAGGAAAAGGACAAATTGTTTCAGTACACTCAATATGAATAATTCACAAATAACCTTATTCAGATAAGTGAGCAGATTCATATTGTGCATTGCTATTCATATAAGCAATGGAAACACACTTTAGATGAAAGTAATTAGCTAAAGGTGCTTTGAAAGTTTATATCAGTGCCAAAGAACTAAATATGAATCACTTGAATTCTGACGTAGTTCCTTAAGTTCAGGAAATTTATCTTCTCTTTGTTTGAAGTTGATTCCTCTGTTACATTACAGTGGTCAAAGGTAATGATTTCTTTCCTAAGGAAGAAGAAAATATTTAACAACATGTAGAAATTCTCACACCAGTTTTCTGTATCTTATGAATAATTTTTTTTTTAAGACTGAAATCTGATTGCATTTCAAAATAAGATTTTTTAGATTCAGTGGGAGAGCTTTTGTTGTAACCCACATAACAGAAACTATATTTCAGCAAGATAACTTAGGAACCCAAAGACAATTAATAAATATTTTGGTATCTTAAAGCCCTGAAGAACAACTGTTCCAAAGGGAACTCTTGCTACTTGTGAGCATCACTGCTCATTCTCTTTCCACATCTTTGGGATCAAACAGAATGCATTCTGTGGAAAAAAATTAGCAACCGACCAACAAAACAAAACAAAACAAAAAAGTTACCAGAAATTTGGGAGTGAAATGACCCCTCAAAGATTGTAAAAGCAGGAATACTGTCATATGCTGACTCACAAGATTCACAGAAGTCTTAAGACGAAGGCACTGTTTTAATTATCTAAGGAATTATGCTGTCACAATCATTCAAATATGCTCCATGAAGGAAACAAAGAAGAATTATATCATTGGAAAAGGGTATATTTTTTATACATGAATGCAAGAATAGTTCATTTTAGTTAAGGGCGTGGACTTCTTCCATGTCGATATAACTGATAACTACTGCAAACGACATGTCTTAAAGAAAAAAAAACCACCTGAATTGTTAGAGGCAGAACTAATTCTTTTTTCATGTTTTGAATAGGTGGGTGAAACTCCACACACAGACCTTCAAATCATTTGCTGCTGTGTGAATTGAGCATCTCCATGATCCAGACAACTTACATAACTTTTCCCGAACTGCAGCAATGAAATTATTCATAATGACAAAGAAGGGAACTGACCCAGTTTACCTGAAATGAGATTCTTCTCTTTCCCCCCAGCAATAGCTGACACCAGCAAGTTTCACTTCAAACTGGGGTTAAACCAGTTTTTTAAAACATAAGAACAAACCTACAGAAATAATCATCACAAATGGGAAACAGGCATTTGTTAGCAAATGACAAGCTTGCTTTTTTAAAGCTGATGTTCTGAAACTGATTGCACTCCTCAGTTATTTATATCTAAATGCCTCCACTCCTTAATAGTGTCCATTTATATTTCAAGCGGCCTAGATTACACAAGGCTGGTGTTACATGGCTGCTCCACATGCACTGTAATTGAATTACTGGAACAAAATACAGGCAGGAGTTGTGACTGCTGATGTTATATAGGTCACCAGAGACTAATTGTGAAATCAGAGTCTGTTTCATCTGACCAGGAATATACCCCAGATGACAAGAATAAAGCCCCATCCCATATCACCTTTCAAAGATCTGTCTGTTTTATCCTTGTATGCTTCTTATTTTATGCAAGTGAAACTGAAGCAAAGACAACATTGTCCAGCACAGCTCCGACTGGTGCTGACTTGGGAGCACAGGAGTTAGGAAATTGCAGTTTCCCAGTATATCTTACTGGCTTGAGGATTTTAAGAGCTATCTGGGAGAAGTGTTTTGCTCTTTTGCCTTAGGTTGAAGAAAAGCTTTGGAAATCCTTTGTATGCAGCTCTGGAGGGGAAGGAACTAGGAGCCTGTGATGTGGTTAGCCCATGGTTAAAATATTCCCTGGTAACAGGGAAAATGTTAGACTGGGACAGAGAATCAAGGTTTCCTTCAGCTGCAGCGATCACAGAGGGCCTATTCATCAGCATATTGGATACTATAAAGTAGGTTTTCTCTCACTGGGAATTTTCCCTGAACACAAAAAATCTTTTCTGATTAAAATTCAGTTGACACATATCGTCATGAAGTGGTTTGGTTAAGACAGAGCAGCATATTCTAAGGAAAACAATTTCATTAAAAAGACTTAGCTAGCTCTCTGCATCTCTGACAATAATCTGAGCTCTAATCTGGCAGCCTTTACAAAAATAGCTCCACAACAGGCAGATGTGGGATCATCTGAAGTAGGATCACCTCCATCCTCTGCACTGTCCTCTTTCTAAAGAAGTTGCAGTTCAGAATACAATACAGTAGTGCCCTGACACCAATCCTACATTCAGGGCATTATTCAACTTGAATGACAAATTTACAGCATTCAAATTTGTATCCATATTATAGGAAATACAAGGAATGCTTTCATGACCTTTGCTTTCCCAAAAACTCTCCTCTTGTTGTAGCTCCAAGGAGATTACCCGGTGTGGTTGCAGCTTCTCCAGCTAGCTACCTTTCTGTGCCCAATCTGGTCTTCTAATTTAAAGTATTCATTTTCACTCCCACAGATTTTACTCAATCGGCTTGTTTCCCTGTTATTTCAACTCAGAATAGTATAATATTTTCTTAAATAATGTAAATTGCCTTAATGATCATCTTGTTTGAGACTAAATATCAGCCTATGACTTACTAAGAGGTAACTGAGTTGTAGATTGTACTTTATTTATCTGTATGGCTTTTTTTTTTAATTAGGATGGTAGGAGGTTTTTTCACTGGCAGATGCAATTTGTAACTTTGGTTTCTACACTGATTATGATGCTGGCCATATGTGTGGCTTTAATGTGTGCATGGTATAAATATCTATTCTGATACATGAATAGGCATTACAGTTTGTAATAGGACATCTGCCAAACTGAGTGGCATTCTGATGGCAAACAGGGCAAAAGAAAATTAACCCAATGGATAAATTCTCATTTAGGGAAAAAAAAAATCTATTTTATTTGATTGAAATAAAGATTTTAACTTTAGTAGAATTTCTACTAGCTACTAAGGGAGATACTTAAAAAAACAGTCATACATGTTTGTGCTCTTCTTTCCAGGAAATTTTGTGAGAGACGGTCACACGGCAACTTATTGGGGATAAAAGGCTGCACAGAAATTGAGTTTATAAGGGCTAAGAGATAAGGCCATGTTTCTGAAGCTTGTAAGTGCAGGTGACACACCTCTCAACTGGCAGGTTTGGGAGTCCCTGAACTCTGTAATGAATAATGTGTGACATGAATTGCCACTAAAATATAGTAGAAAACTGCTGAGACCACAACATGATGGAGTTTCCTGCTGGTGCAGCTCACCCTCAAGCGAACCTTGGGGAAATGCTTTGAAATGGTAGTTGAATAACAAGGAAACCAGTTCTTTGTACATCAGTGGTGTTTCAGATACTGACTTAACATTTACAGGCTCCTTCTTTGCTCAAACTTTTATATTCCACTCAGAGAAAACTAGTGAGAAAAACAACACCTTGAAATGGTCATCGCTGTTTTTCAGCTTTACTTCACCAAGGAGTAAACAATTGCTTGATTTTGTTTTGTTTTGGTGTGGTTTGGGTTTTTTTTTGTTGTTGTTGTCTGAAGGGTTTTTTTGTGTGTTTTGTTTTCTATGAACCCCAGGCTCCAAAACTATCACTTTGTTGTAAAGACCTAGCAAAAAATTGACTAGTTCACATGAATTGTTGTGTCATTGTTCTCAATTTCCAACAGTGTTGTGAGAAAAAGGCGGGAAAAAAGAGCATAACAGAAAAGAAAATAAATAAGTAAGATGAGTTTCAGCATTTTTTGGGGAATATTTTACATTTACCATTATATCTATGTTACTGTTTTCAGAATAAACATCTTAGGATAGTATCAGGCAATAAAACATACTTATGCAGATTTTTTAGGTTAATTTTTAGAAGTAATACTATAAATTCTGACAGTTCGTATTCAAGTAGAGAAGACTAAATCCTATGAATTTAAACTGCTTTAATAATCTCATGAAATAGATTCATTCTCTGTTTATGACATACTTAGGATGCCTATAAGGAAATTTTACTTTCAGGGAAACATAGGATAAGGTTCCTACTTTTATCAAGGGATTGCTGAAATTGCTGCAGAGAGCATAGGAGGAGTTGAATATAGCTGTTGACACTTTATTACTATCCAAAGTGCAAGTATGGTTCCTTAAGCATTTGCTACTATTCCAGTTTGTTCAGGACTGGAAACTTAATGAGAGAATAGAATATACATTAAAAGGGCTGATAGATATAAATCCTCTTGCAAAAATGGATGTAGGAAGATAAGGATTTCATATCCCAAATTTTCTTAATCTCTCTCAATTTGAAGAAGGCTGGTTTGATTTAAAGGATTTGGATGGAGACAAAGATGTGGGAAATCTGTGCCACAGCATGTTTTAAGAAATTCATAAAATGAAGAAAATCTAACTTTCAAATTTAAGCTGTTCTTCTGAATGTGAACTTTCTTGAAGACAAATCAGCTTCTGGTAAATATTTTTTGCTCTATGTATATTGCAATGGGATTTGGTCATCCTATGATTCCCTTTCTCCCAGTGAAAAACATGCTTTTTATGTTCACATGCACACTTTGTCCCCTTTTGCTTATGTAGTGGACTGCTGGCAGGGTAATCCTTTGATGATTAGGTTGCATGCCAGGCTTTCTCCATCCCTTTTGCTGCCAAGGGCCCATGTAAACAAATTAAGATGCTTTGCACAGCCTGTATTTATGGACACCATTGCAACTCAAGATAAGAAATACGAAAGAGGTCAGGCAATCGTGACGCCTCCGTTCATCTTCTTAAATCCTTTGTCCACACTTTTGTTCATCTTCCCCATTTCCCTTGCCCCTGTGACACATCTCTGTCTCGTTGCTTGGTAACCTCCCAGCACTGCTCTGCATGCCTGCATCAACTGCTTCCTGCTCCCCCTTCCACTTGCTCAAAACACTGAGAGATAGCCTAAAAGCGGATAGGATTTTCTTCTCTCCATTTCTGACAGACAACACATATTCAGAGAAAATCTTGAAAGCTCTGTTAGAGGCCAAATCCTCTATTAAGAAAAAGAAACACATTTAGAAACAGTTGATTAATAGCACGAGACTTCTACATGGTCAGTGAAAACCCAGCTACCAAGAAAACAAATATTAAAAATTTTAAAAGAAAATAAGGATGGAGAGAGAAAGATTTTTTTTCTTTTTTTTAATTACTTGCATGATGTCAGTGGCTAAAGATTCAGCTGGATATAAAGTCCTAATAAGTTAGCTATTGCACAATAAAAATAAAGCAAATCTTATCCTGGAAAGCAGCGGTCAAAAAAGATTGGCTGTTTTAAGCACAGGATGTTATCTTGCCACAGGACACTTTATCTCCCCTTATTTTTTTCTTTTTCCAAAATAAATGGACAGCTTCTGATTAATTTTATGCTTATTGTTAGCCTTCATATTATTCTATAAAACTATAGATCAGTATATTTCTTTTGAGTACAGATCTTAAATTTCATATTTAACAGGCAATATTGAGAAACTTGCAGGTGGAATTGGGATTTTAAGTGTCTGAGGAATTTGAGCGTTAAAATTTGCTATTTTTAACAGAGCAGGGTACTTCCAGATAGCAATCAGTTCCAGCTTGGAGGAAAAGTATACTTTTGGACCGAGCTGTGTTCTGCAGTGGGGATACTGAAGCTGACTGGAACCAGCTATGCTCAGCATAGGACAATCCTTGGCCTCAATCCACACTGGTCACCTCTGCAGAACTTCCTCTCCAGCACCTGGGCATGGAGACCAGAAACATTGACCTAAAGGAGGGTCAGGACTTGAAAGCACAGGATGTTGCACAAAGATGTTCCACATAGCATTTGACACCTGTATCTCAGCATCTAAATTGTGCCTCCAGAATCCAATCTATTTTCAGAGTAAGACAACTGAATTTTGGCACAGGCGTACACAATTCTGCATACTCGTCTAGGTTTTCACGCTCTCATTATAGCTAACAGAGATCTGGTAAATGGAGCCCATCTTTCAGCTGATGAGGCAGTAGACACTTATATAAGTTGAATTACAATTTGAGCTTTGTTGTCTGTATTGAATACAGACTTGATTCAGAAGCCTAAGTATGTGCCCAGTAACATCTTACAAGCTTTAGGCTGTCCTCCCTCACCTCCAGCTGTGTCTTGAAAAAAGTCTGGCTCTTGAACACAGTTTGCCACAGACATCAACTGCATGGAGATGCCTTGAATAATCCACAGACTTTTAGATATCATATATGTATGTTTGAACCCAGATCATCACCATGTCTTATGGCAGGTTGTACATCTAGCACAAACATAGACATTGCAGACAGAAGCCTAAGTTCATCTGAATCACTCTGGAAAAAGAATTATGCTCTCACTTTTCATCTGGTTCTTCAGGATTTTCTCCTTAGAACCTGCATTTGGTAAATTGCATGTGTACAGTGAAACTATAGGAACTTGAGTCTGACTTGGAGAATAAGAAGGGATCCTGAAGGATTTATGGGGAATGAATTGGTAGTATTCAGTAGCAATTTATTAGTAAAGGATGGAGAGAATGACTGACGTCCCGGTAATAATAGTGCAATTTCTATAATGAGATGTGTCTGTGCATATATGTGTGCAATGCAAAACCAAAACCTGTGTAACTTTTGTACTCAGCAGTGAGTAGAGTTTGCTCCTAGCAAGTCCATGCTCTGGCTCTGCCACCTTGAAAGTAAGATACAGAGAAGTTGTCTAGATCTCTGGGGACTGTCAGTCAGTGAAAGACCAAATCAATTGTATTTCATTCCCTGGTCAAAAAGAAGCTATACAATCAATGTCCTCGTAGTTTTCTTACACTTCATAGAATGCTTTTAGGATAATTTATCCTTTTCCAACCCCCTACCTTCTTTCTGCCTTTATTTTGTGAGAAGCACACACATACAAACCCAAAAGGTGGGCATGATTTTTTATTCTTCATAAAATAATAATAAAATAAAACACAAGTGTGAAAGAAAAGTAAAAGGGCAAATGATATTCTTTTTTTCTAGTTTTTTGATTAAAGGCATTGACATCAACTTCACCCGAGGAAAGCTGTATTTTACAGAGCACCTGTCTAAACACCATATGTTTATAGACTTTTTCCTTCTAAGTTTGTGCATTTTTGTATAAAAGAAGCTTTGATTGTTTCAAACTGTTCCTGTATCTCATGACACTAATTCTAAGTGGCACTGTCTGAATGTCATTAAGGGTGAGGAAGGACCAAAAGATGCAAGAGCATAAAAACAATCCCTTTCAGAGAAATGAAGTGATTCATATCTCATCAATTATTCCTCTGTGGGATTTTTGGCCTGACTAGAAAAACTCTCCTTTCTTGAAACATATGGGTGAGACAAACTGCAATAAAAAGAAAGCACATGTCTCAGTAATTCAGTTTCAGTTGCTCATTTATATCAATTTAAAAAAACCCAAAACACTGTAAACAATGTAGTTGTGGGGTTTTTAGCAATGCACCAGAATAGCTGTAGATGTCTACATGAATATACAATGGGATTTATCTGATATATCTCATTTATGCCTTTGTGATTTTGCAAGGAATGATGCAAGTCTTGTTAAATTCTTCTGCTTTAACTTAATGGGGAAAACCAAAATCACAGCACTATCCCCACTAAAATCCAGTATGTAAGCATAAAGTGTCACTCTGGCTGCAGAATACAATGGGATAAGAATAAGTCGAAGCACATTTCATGCTCCCAAATTTCCTGCCATATTTAACAATTTCCATACTGACAAAATTCAGCATTAATATGGACTGTCAGACTGATGGGAAAGAAATTGTATATCCACAAATGACATCATGAGTATCTATGTTCTCTGCAACTTTGATAAATTTTTTCATCTAAGGGCTTTTCCTCTTACATGTATAACAGAATGTATTCTAGTTAAACAAATTACTTCAATAAAATCTTGAACAATAGAACTAAATATTTCTCTTCTTCTAAAGGTAGATTACTTGGCTGAAAAACAGAAGGAAAAAGTAAACTTGTAATGTTTCTGAAAGATATTTGAAAACCAAGAGATAGTTAATTATTTTATATGTACTGAGAATGGCATAAATTAATTAATTACGGCTTAAAATATCAGATTTGTTGCTTCTAAAGTCTTTGCTTTATGTAAATTTACTTAACGTCAGTCAGTTCTCTCTTTCTGAATGGTATCTCTAAAACGCCAGCAAAACTGGGGTTGATAATTTTCCAGTTACCTTTAATCTGTAAGGGATTATGACTCCTAGATACATTAAGATTAAGGATGTGTAGTCAAGAAGATCCAAGTTCCTAGCAGTCATGTTTCAACAGTAAATAGTCATATTTTTTACTCTTCATGACTAAAGAGAGAATTAAGCTAAAAAAATGGATGTTATCTCCCTTGCCTTTCTCTTTTTCTTTGCTTTCTTGAATTCATACACTGAATTTTATGTTTCCAACTTTGATCCAGGCTGCAAGTTTAAGATGATATCCTTCAAGTATTTGATGTGGTGTTCCGAACTAAAAAATACTTAAAACTACTCTGTGTCCTTTTAAATCTGTAATCTCAGAATACTTATATTTCCTTAATAACACCTTCTGCAGTGAATAGAAGACCACTAAAGTGAGTTTTCTGTAACTCACTGTCGCTTTAATTTGTATATTTTTTCTCTTTCTGAAAAGAGTACTCCATAGCTCAATGGGAAAACAAGAGGCAAAAAGGAGTTTTTAGTTTTGAGATGCCAAAATTGCTGTACAAAATTGTACATTTCACAGAGGCATGAAGATATAATAAAGCACAATAGAATCATAGCGAAATATGATCCACTACTTTCTAGGCTGAACTCACAGTGGTAGGGTAGTGATTTTCTAGTATAATCCTTGAGCAAAAATAAGTAAATAAGCACTTCTACACGTTCAAAGAACATAATACCATTAAAGTTAGGGCTGCTTCTAGGAAATTAAAGTTAATATCTTGAAAAGTTATTTGCTATTTTCCTCATGTAAAAAATATTAGTTCCAAAACCATTCTCCCTTCCCTTCATCAAAAGCCCATTTTGAGCTTTTCTAGGTAATGCAGGTGTTACATTGCATGTTGTGATCACCCCAAGGGCAGGCAACATTTGCCAACACTTGTCACAAGACAACTAATTCAGCTAAAATGCTGAAATCTTTTTCTATATTTAGAGGAGAAAATGTCTATTTCTAGTCAAGTAAGGGTAATGCAGACTTTTTAGTACGACTGCTGCAGTAATGATAACTGTCCTGGTATATTAAAGGGCAAATTGGACTAGATGCTCTTCTCACTTGTGCCCTGTGATATGTCAAGGGGCCAGGATATAAATTACAGCACAGGAAGTTCCACCTCAACATGAGAAGGAAATTATTTGCTGTAAGGGTCATGGAGCACTGGAACAGGTTCCCCAGAGAAGTAATGGAGTTGTCTTCTCCAGAGACTTTCAAGACCCATCTGGATGTGTTTTTGTGTGACCTGAACCATGGTCCTGCTCTGGTAGGAAGGTTGGACTTGATGATTTCTGGAGATCCTTTCCCTACTATACTGTGATCCTCTGATCCAGTGATCTTTAAATGTGTCTTCCAACCCAAAACATTCTACGATTTTACCTACAGAACTAGATCCTCACGTGACATTAGTCAGCAGTACTTCATTGCCTCTAGAACAAGAACATACACTGGATAAGTATTAAATTCATATGCATTTTTTCCCCTTTAATTAGACGTCTCCTTTCATCTTCTTATTCCTTCACACCTACATATGCCTCTCCTATATGAAAAAACAAGCCCTTAACATTCCAGTCACATTTCCAATGTTCAGCCAGCCTTATTTCAAGACAGTACTCCCCTCCTCCCCACCCAAGTAATGACTTTCTACTTCAACAACTCATTCCAGACTACAAAACCAGATGGATTGCTTTCTACTACATGAGTGAACGTATTCTTGATCAGAAAGTAGCAATCATTGAATACATCATGTACACTGACACCAGGGAGGGAATTGTTCTTCATTCTGCCCAGTGAAGCATGTTGGAACACCTGTTTCCTATCTTGAAAATGTTTACGGTGACTGCTGAAGAAGTTAATGCTGAAACAGCACCATTAAGCCAAGTTATCCTCTTTGGCTACCTGTTGAAAAAGAAAGCTGCCCAGGTAATTACAGACCTCAGCTGGTCCTGGAAATGGTACACTTCTGCCTGCCTATGGGGAAATTCTCTTATTGATGAGAAAATTTGCTGTTTGAGGAAGAGGAAAGCAGAGAGAAAAATGTTCTGGTATATCAAAGCTTTATGTTATGGCAAAGAGTGTCCTGTGCTGGGTAAAGTGAAAGTCATGTACCTTGAGCATGAGGTACAGCCAGAAATGGCATTCACCAAGCTTTCTTCATACAGATTTGTACATCTTGGGTTTTCCTGCCTATGTTAACTCCTCATTGTGTAGCTCAAATGTGTATGTGTGTATTTATTTAGATGAGTCCCACTCCCCATACTGACTGTGTGAGAAACACATTGTATGCAAAGTGTATAAGAAAAATTCCAACTGAAACTCATAATTAAGGTGAGATGAGGTTGTGACATTCGCCACTAATATGTTTTCCTCCTGAATGTATGAAAAAAGAAAGACTGGTGATACTTAGCCTTGGAGAATTCTACTGCCTCTGATGTTGACATTAAAGCTGTGCAAATAACTGCATTTTTGATCTGCTGAATGACTTGGAATACAAAAGGAGAAGAAAATCAGTTGATTTAAGGCTACATTATTCAACTTGTGAAAAATTAAACTCCTCTGCTCTGGATTGAAACTCATACTGTACCACAAATCAATTGGATATTTAATTTGTTTGTCCTTTGTTTTCATTAAAATTTAACTTATTTGTTGTCAAATATCCTCAATATTTTTCATTATTTTTAAGCTAATGTACTGCTAAATCTGCAACTTTCTGTTGACTCAATTGTATTTATGGAAAAAATTCTCAAACCTAGTTAACCTCAGGACTTGACTACATATATTTTTCATGAGGTCATTATATATAAACAGAGTAAAGCAGCAACATACTTTTCCTTCCTAGAGAATATTCTGTGCCTTCAATAGTAATGTTTGGGCTTTCAGACATAAGATTGTTTAATTTTCTATGGAAAATAGATATTTCTGTGCTAAATTTTGTGGAAAATGGTAATTTGGGATCCCAGGTCTCACTTACTATTGGCAGATGCTAATGTTCCATGAAGACCACTATACAGAAACAGTAATAATTTTGGGGTTTTTTTGTAAGATCAGTTGCACAGCTGAGTATAGTTAGAACTTTACTGAGAAAAAAAATTAAATGATAGTGTTTATCATACTGTAAGAGAATAAAACATAGATGCCACAAGCAACTGAAAGGAACTCAAACCAAAGATAGAATATTGGGAAATATATTTTTAGGTCTGAATTCAACAAATTAGTAATTTTTTCTACTAGGAGAAATAAGTAGATTTTGTCTAAGAAAACAATAAATCAGAATTAATCCCAGCCTGCTTGTAATTTTTTTTCAATTTTAAAATATTTTTCATCGTGTGATTATTTCTTCACTATTTTTCAACTCTTCTCTGAAGAGCTTACAGCATAGATAGTCCAAAATAGAAATATCTTTCTCTCATTTTGCAGACTGCCAATTTTACAGATGAGAAACTGAATCTCATACATGTTATTCAGTGTGAGGCAACAAATACATTTCCAGGTTTAGAGAATTCTTAATCCATGCTTTAAGTACAAGTCAAATCTTAAGGCAGTTTACCAAGGGAATTTAATATAGTATGTAGATTTGATTTAGCTAAGTTGATTGTATTGATAGAGCAAAGCAAAGGCAACATAGGGAAAATACCAAACCCTACAACAAACCCCTAACTAGTAAGGCAATGCATAGTAAATGAAAGTAACATAGCAATACAGGGAATTTGACCACACTCCACTAGAAGCTCAACTATTAGAAGTATCATCACTTCACATGAAAAGTTCATGAGAAATGTTTATACAGATAATTCAGAGTACATTTAGTTTGTATGTCAGAGCTTAATCCCCAGCCATGTTGTGTTGTGGAATGTTCTTAGAGAAAAGTGATAGAAAAGTTACTGCCTAAGAAATTTTGAGATGAGACTGGAAAGATTTTGAAGAAAATATATTGTGGACAATGATGTTTCCTTTAAAGGGAGATAGACTAGCTAATTAAGAACATCTCTTTCTCCCATCTCTTGTCTTCTCTGGCTAAATCTATAACTTTCCTTCCCTACTTCCCCCTATTTCTTCTTTTCCCCATAGGTATTTGAAGTATGTAAGTATAGAGATGCTTAATGGAGACAGGAAAACATCCCACTGTCAGCCAGAGGTAAAACACCTGTTTTACCATCGCAGACTGTACCCAGATGAGACACAGAAAACCAGAAAAGAATTAAAAAAAAAAAATAAAATAAAATAAATCAGTTTGCAAAATTGAAAGGGTACAAAAAGCATAAGGAAATGTTTCCATTTTAAAATAAAACCTTTCAAAAAGGTTTCTAAAATCGAGCATGAAAAGAAAAAAAAAAAAACCAACCCAAAACCCAGACATGCTGGCAGATGTAACAGTCTCCAGTGGCCAAGCTCCTCTTCGTTAACCATTCCAAACCCAGTCTTATTACAATGTCATCTACCAGCAAGAATGGAACTGTCAGGGTTAAAATTGCTATCAGGAACAAGAGAAATGAGTAACTGGGATGACTAGAATTTGAAACTGTTAACAATATGGACATTTGTGATTTGTCCTTTTCTCATAAGGCAGAATTGTGAAGATCTAGGCTTGGCACACCTATTGAGCAGGTCCTCGTTATCAGCTGTTGGTCATTGATGTATGAGTTCTCAGAAATGCTGAGCACGGTATTGACTGGCCAGTTTTGCTGATGAACTGGCACCTTAGCCTTTACTGTCAGCCAGTTTATTAGCCAAAATTAGTCTAGTTATGCCAGAACTCTAACAATTGACTGGTTATTTTTCCAAACTGCAATAGAATGTCAGTGCACAGGACACTAAAGACTTCATTATATCATGGAGGAGGAGTGAGTCCAAACTGCTTTGATATAGTGACTTTTACAGGTACTGGGTCCTCTGCCCTTGACATTTCAGGAAAAGGTTGGTGAGAAGGTGCTCAAAGGAAAAAAAATGATGTTGAAAATTTGAATCTCTTAGGAGGAAGAAGGGAGAAAGTTACTGCTGGATTGATTCAAGAAGAATACTGAATGAGACAAGTGAAAAACAAAACAAAACAAAACCCAAACAATACCCTTGGAAATTATGTTAGGCAGTTAAATCAGAAAATAATGACAGTGCACTCAATTTATAATCCTCTTTAATTGGCTACTGAGAATCTGTGGTGCAAGGTGGGTTTCACTGTCCTGAAAAGAATTTAAATGCAAATATTACCTCAAATGAACGATTGCTATTGGATATATCTTATTGCAGAGCTCATAAAACANATGCCAGGACAAGGGGCAATGGGTTTGAAGTGGCAGAGGGGAGATTGAAAGTGGATGTTAGGAGGAAGTTGTTTGCAGTGAGGGTGGTGAGACACTGGCACAGGTTGCCCAGGGAGGTTGTGGCTGCTCCCTCCCTGGAGGTGTTCAAGGCCAGGTTGGACGAGGCCTTGAGTGACCTGTACTAGTGGAAGGTGTCCCTGCCTGTGGCAGGGGGTTGGAACTAGATGATCCTTGAGGTCCCTTCCAACCTTACAATTCTATTATTTTATGATTCTATATTTTTTTCCTTGAATAAAGACTGAAGTTTGTCATAGAAAATACTCAATTTTGATGTCACCATGCATATATACAGACTCTGGTACATAGCTTAAAGAATCAGTGTGTGATAATACAGTGCCAGAGATGCTATAGACAAATGGGAATTTTATTCTGTCATGGCTATTGACTGTCACCAAACACACGATCCACTAATACAGATCGTCATTCCCAATGACTAGGGAAGGCCAGGGATGCTTTGTCAGCTCAGAAAAATCATCATGTAAACCAGTCTTTGGTGAATATTGTTTAGATTTCAACAGTTTATCATTACAAGATTATATTACTTAATATGTGTTTATCCTCCCTACAAGGTGGCTAAAATGAGAGCTAAATATATGTCTGCAATACAGACAGGTTTCTGTTTTGACTCTCTTGAATCTGTGCCACTCCACTGAATCCCCTTGTGCCACTGAAAGCCCATAATTTAGAAAGAGACTGGAAAGTAGATGAAAACTATCATTATTTTTCAAAAACACACATCCATGCGCATTCTTGCAGTTGGCAGAAGTGACACTGCTGGCTGGTAGATGAAACTAGGACATGATCCCTGATGGCTGTTAGACTGTAATTAGAACAATTCTAATCATAACAATAAAATTAAGGTTTTGGTAAAGCAATAGTATTTTGATTATGAGCATGCTAAGTATTTTATGTATGTGTCATTATCCCTGATCTGCAACTATCAGGCTACAGGAGAATTTCAGATACTTTTCATGTGAAAAACTGGAGACTAAGAGCCATACAATTGATTCATATAACTTTGAAACCTGAATATTTTGTTTGAGAGGAGCATGTGTTGTTGTTGCTTCTATACAATGTGCACATATGTAATTCTTTGGAACCAATGAAACAATTTCTGACTCTGGCTAAGTTTTTCAGCTAGTGAAACCAGATTTCGTTGTATCACCTACAATCAATTGAAGTTTAGTCATTACAGTCTAGAGTGGGAGTATTGTAGAATTACAGATTCATAAAGTATCTTGAGTTGGAAGAGGTCCATAAAGATCATCAGTTCAAACTCCCTGTTTATACAAGACTACCCAAATCTAAACCATATGACTATGAGCATCATCCAGGTACTTCTGGACCATTGGCAGGCTCAGTGCCCTTAACACTTCCCAGGGGAACCTGTTCCAGTGACCAACCACTCTCTCAGTGAAGAATCTTTTCCTAGTGTCCCAACTGAGCTTCCCCTGACATACCTTCATTCTGTTTCCATGTGTCCTTGTGGTGGTCACCAGAGAGGGGAGATCAGCACCTCTCCCATGGCTCCCTGCCTTGTGGAAATTGTAGACTGTAATTAGGTGACCCCTCAGTCTTCTCTTCTCCGTGATGAACACCAAGCAGCCTCAACTGTGCCTTGTATGTCTTGCCCTGGAGGCCTTTCACCATCTTGGTTACCCTCCATGGAACATACTCTGATGCTTTGGTATTATTCTCAAGTCAACCTGTAATAGTCTCATAGGGTTTAACTCTGCTGGCCAAACAGAAATGCTAGTGCTGTTTGGGTGGCCAAATGTATGCAGGACACCTTCATAGGTCTGGCAGGTGTGATACAAATCCTGCAGGATCACTGACCTTCTGGAGAAACAGACAGGCTATTTGAGTGCAGTGACAAGCTTGCTGCGCCAGTCTCCTAAGAAGTACCCAGCCATAAGGGATTTAAAAGAACATGCATCTTTGTATCTTCAATAAAGAACTGATGTTAACAGTTCCTGGTGAAATGAAATTTTCAACTTTCCCAGCTGTGGTGAAAATAGCATACTTNCTTCCAACCTTACCATTCTATGATTCTATGATTCTAAAAGCAACCCAATCTACCTGTTCTGTCTCTTCCAGCTTCTATGGCTCAGATCCAATACAAATTGTGTTACTGCTTTCAGAGGATGGTTTGAATATGTCAATGTAATATCTCAGAAAACTGCATTTGTGAAAGGTTTCTTCATGATGGCTGCCTATAAGGGAATACAGTGTATTCCTCTTGCTATCATGCTTACAAGGGAATACAGTGTATCCTCTTGCTATCACAGACTGACATTCTTTTATTCTCGGAAAAGAATACTCTTGGAATAAGAAATCTGAATTCTTCATTCTAACCAACTAAGGCCTGCAAATAAGCAACTTTAAATTTACCAACCCAAAAAAACATTGTGACTGTGGTGCATCTATGTCCGACATGTAATTATTAAGGCCTAGCTTATTAAGCACATTTGGAAATTGGCTGAATTACTTGATTTGGTAAAAAATTACATGCTACATTTAATCAGCCCTCCTTTAAGGAACAAATGTCATTAAACACCACTTAATTAGCTGTTCCTACATCCCCACTGTGTGAAAAATTGTATCCTTGATGACTACAAAACATTTTTAAGGTCAAATGTGGTGAATAAAAATATCATTGAATGCCCTCTGGTAATAGTCTACATAAAAGTGCAACCCATTTGCATTAATTGAAAAGATTAGTTCTGTATCATAGTTAATCAGAATCTGATATCTGTACTGTACAGATGGAGAAAACTGTTATAGTTAAGCTTACATCTTTTTTTTTTTAGTTGTTTGTAAGTCTGTTAATTTGTCATGGTGGGTAGATATGAAAATACCTTCTTGCTCTATTAATTTCAGATTCCTGCTTTCTATTATAGCAGCATGCTACATTTGGAGAGAGGAGAAGTGGACAATAAAGAGATGTGAATTGACCATTTTTAAACAATGGTGTGAGGCTGGTTTTCACTCTCTTTTTTCGTTTTTTTCTTTTGGGGCGTTTATACTTGTACAAGATCTAATATCAATCTCACTCTTTCTCATTTACACTCAAAAGCCTTTCCTGTCTATTTACTCCCTCCTTACCTCCCTCTGCCACTATGTTATGTGCAATACAGTGTGTCTTTGACTCCAGCCTGGTTATTTCATTGAGTGTTACTCCATTTTTCCAAAAAGGTATGTTAAGAACCAGATTTTTGGCAAGCTCCAGAGAAACAGTCAAATAATCTGAATCACTGATGTCATGTCCTGCTGTATTAAAAAAAAAAAGAGAGAGAGAGAGAAGAAAAAGGTGAGATATGAAGATCAGATTTTATTTTTAGATAGGAAGATGTGGCAGGTGTTGTGGTTTGTGACAAAGATTTCACCTGCTCTCTAAGCAAACTGTGGGAGGGATGTCAGCATGATCTCTGGCGAGAACTGCAGCACAGACCCTTGCAGACAGTCAGATTTCCTTAGGTAGTAAGAATGAATCAGTATTACCTGAAAAATGTACCGATTCAAGGTCTCACTGTGACATTGGGTTTCACGGGATGCACATACTACAAGACCATTTTTCTTCTGGATATATTCCTTGAGACATAACCAATAGGATGGTGAGCTTGCCAGGGATATTTAATGGAAGAGTTCTCCCTGATGTGAGATACTTAGTGACTTTATTTCTCTCTTGAGCTAGGAGTGGATGGAAATGTGGGAAGAATTATTTTATTCTACCTTTAATGCCTCCTATATTTTGGGATTCTACAGGGACTTCTCTAAACTTAGATATAAACAAAAAAATACCCATGTCCTACAGTCTAACTTTAACTTTGGCTTTGCAATGCCCTTGGATTTTGGGGCATTTGTGGTTACACTGGTATGTAAGACCTTGGTAGCATCTCTGTAGGCTGGAGCAGGGGTTATATCACCCTGGTTGTATATCTGGGAGGCTCATGGCACAGCAGCTTTCCTCAGAGGGCTTTGTCTCTTCCCTTTCCATTTCTTCCTCTACCCGATCAATGAAACAAACCATTTTTGCTTCTGTTTAATTGCCTGAAAACGTGTTTTTAATGAACAAATATAACTGGGGATGTCATGTGGAGAGATTCTTTCTTATTTTCATGGCTATTATTGGATCTTTTCTTTAAAATTGTGGCAACAGAGTGATTCTCTGTATCTGGGAGAAAGTACTGGGTGCTCCGTCAAGTTACACAAGTGGGATCTTCAAAAAATGACTTTGTGTTACAATTTCCTTCTTGTAGCTTTTTATAATTTCTTCAGTTTAAGCAAAGTTAAAGGATAGAGGTGAAGTAATCAGAATACTCAGTGTTAAAGCCTCCCCAAAGCCTGGAACAGGCTTCCTAGAGATGTGGTCAATGCTCTAGACCTGTTCATGTTTAGAAGGCATTTGGACAATGTGTTTTATCACATGCTTAAATTTTGGTCAGTCCCAAATTGGTTATGCAGTTGAGTCAGATGATGNACACACACACACATATATTTATTTATTTTTTAAACTAAGTAATCTCTAATGGAAACAAGCTCCTTTTTTAGTTTTATTTTTTAATTACTTCTCAGTTTTCTTGTCATTGCACAAATTTCTTATATAACTAAAATAAGGTTTTCTTTTAAAAGGTAGAACAAGATTTAATGCTCATAGTACTGTTGAGAACTAAAAAGTAATATTCTTTTTAGATCTAGAAGTAATGCCTTATTCTTGCAGTGAAAATAAATTCATTCCTGAAGCATAGATGTAGGTGTTGAAGGGTGGGAGAAGAGTACTGTGAGGATATTATTGGCATGTAAGTGTTACATTATAATAAATATTACAAGTATAAATGCATATATCTTTCAACAAAGTTGAAAGATATAGTTTAAGAAAACACAAAGCATTAATAAGTATATGAACAGAGGCCACACTCTCCTTTTCTCTCAAGATGAAGGAGTGCCCCAGGCACTTTTTTGCCAAGCAGGCAAGTTGATCCCAAATGTTCTTTAGTTTCTTACAGGGCAAAGGTCTAACCCCTGAGTCTTTGTTATCTTCTGAGCTCTCCCCAAGTTAGCTAATTCCTTTAAGCAGGTCATTGCCTCCACTCTAGTAAAATTCCCTAAAGATTGTAACAGGAATATTTCTAACTAAACTCTTTAAAAATAACTAAGAATAAAATATGTGATGTGAAATCATAACACTTTTCTCTTTCAGTAGCAGAGTGCCTTCAGACTGTCCCCATGGTCTCATGATGCTAAACCTTTGAATATAATGAAATAATCAAATATTTTGATGCTTAATACTGAAATTGTTTGCGATGTGGACTCTTTATGGGCTCTCTATTTTTCTTTAACATTTCTTCTTTCTTTTCTAATTATATCTTTCTTTTTTTTTCCACTTGCATATGAAAGTGTTGCAAACAATCTGGATACTGTGAGCAAATAGAACCTTCAAGCAATAAGTTCCTCTTTCTGATTTTTGTATGCTTGTAGACTATGTTTGGATTTTTAGTAATATATCAGTGTTTAAATTCAAACATTACCTCAAGAAAGCTTTGCTCTGTTGTTCTCTGTGAACCCACAGCTTCATATCATCAAAATACTGCAGAAGCATTATTTTAATGCAACCTATGCGTAACGTAGCTATCATGGTACAATTAATAGTGATTTTATACACATAGACACAAGCACATAACACTGGATCTTATACAAGTGTCAGTGTTTGTTTATTGAAAATCGTTAAGATTTTTCTAACATTTTTGCAGTTTATTCTCAAAATAAATTTTCACTAGAGATATTTGACTATAACATTTACAGCTTCTTTAGCCAAGTAAGAGTATTTTGTAGACTTCACCCTCACTAATATTTTTTTTCAGTTATTAAATCTGTGGACTTTCCTTCCCACTGTATCAAATTATTTGATGAAATGGCATTTAATTAAAGGAAATGTTTCCTCATGTCCAGTGTGAACCTTCATCATTGGGCTGTCTCCTGTTTCCCAGCATTATTATACAGACAGACTCTTGGTTGTCAAGGAACCAATGTGGCAGGTAATTTATGAACACAGATAGAAAGGTTCTACAAAAGCATGTACACATTTAACAGTATCTTCTCTGTGCCACTCAACAGAATATTGAGTGGATATGCATCAGATATTTTCCATTCCCACCAACTTTCATCCCTCTTCATCATGATTAGGGTGTATGAACATAATGCAAGGGAAGATCTACACTGCTGTTATCACTTTTGTACTTGAGTTACACTCCAGCCTTTTCTACACATGTGGTAGCTCGCTTCACTTTCTAGAGATATCTCCATCTACTTTCACCACGGTTAACTTTATGTATTTATATTTTTTTAGATAATATGAGGCAAAGCATACAATTTTTTCAAGCTTCACACAAACTGAGGTTGTGCATGTATATCTGTCTGTGTAGCATCATGATCTGGAGCCAAACCTTCTACTGATGTAACTGGATCTGGTTGCTGAAAATAATAAGCACCTGATATGGTAGACATTCATTGACCACTTATATTAAACTCTCCAGTCTGATCAGATTGTGTCTTACAAAAAACACAGGAAAAACAATGTACTCTATTTGGCCACAGGCTGTTAACAGATTCTGTATATGTAAATAACTAAAGCATACATGGAGGCTCACAGTCTGTATCTGGAAAAGGTCTCTGGGAAGTTTGCAATCTGTCCTCAGCTGTCCAAAGTCCAAATGTAAGAACAAATAAAGCAAAACTATGTCAGAATTATTCTGACTACTTAGGAGCATGAATTGTAGGTACAAAGATTTGATTTAATTTTGTTACAAAAGAATTTTAATAATAACGTTTCCAAGACATTTTTATTCTCGATGCATGACTCACAGCTGAAGCAAAGCAGGACAATTCCATGAAATCTATTTTCCAGTAGATTCCTGATCCCCGTTATGCAGCAATGTGGAATATTATAAACATGGATTTTTGAAAAAAAACAAAACAACCCAAAGATATTGATATTCATCTCCTGTGTGGCTGCTGAATCCATCACTTCACCCAGACTGTCTGCTGCTGAATGAGGTGGCTAGCATGTCTATTTAATTATTTCCTTGACTATAATTCCTTCCTGAACAATGCTATTGCTTGACAGTGTCTGTACATTTGTCAGTGTGTGCCAGAATAAGGCAACCTTTTTCTGCTTTTGGCTTTAAGTCTACTGGAACCCCTTTACTTTAACTGACACTGCTAAGCAATCAACCCCATGAACAATACCACTGAACAGGAGTTTAAGATCTATGAAATTGTTTTGTCGCATCATTCCAGGACATTTTACTTTGACAAAAAAATCACTCAAAATAAAGCCAAGCCCTTCTCCCTCCAAAACAAAGAAATATGACCTTCTATTGTGTTGTTCTGGTAGACTAGCAGGTATCAGGAAAACTTGTGTAATTAATTTATCTTGTGATAATCAAATCCATCCTCCTTTCTAATGTTCTTGCTCTATTTTAGGGGATAGTTACTGCATCCTCATTCTGAAAAGGTTTTATTTACAGTGGCAAACAGCTGATTTATCTCCCTTTTATTTTAAGGGCTGCAGTAGACTCAAAGGTTGATTTATTTTGTCTGTATTAATATGGGCAACATCACTTGGTCTAATGATTAAGTATTCATGTCTGGATATAAATTACTTTCTTTGCTCTAGATAATAACAGATTATTTTTCACTCCTGCTACATGTGAATTATGAAAGATAGTTATTTCTTTAATCTCCAGCATATCTTGCTATGAAAGGGTTTATGCATTTAATTCTCCTGGTTCAGGGAAGAAGTGATCTTTTAAGACAAACTAGGATGAATGTATAGCTGCTGTCACAAATCTTTTTCCTTTTTAAACATACTGTAGAACAAAGAAAAAAAGGACACAAAGACAGAAAATTTCTTTTGCCTTGTTTCCTTAAAAGTTAAATTCAGATGGATACACATAAGTATTTGAAAGCCACTGAAAATGGCAGAACATCCATTTGCTCAGCCAACTCTTCAGCAAGGACATGCATCTTCCCTTCCCTGAGCTGTCTGGTGAGCTATCCTTGTCAATGGGTTCTGAATTAGACTTCCAAAACATGGGAGTTCCATTCTGTGTTTAGCTATGTGAAAACTCTCTAGCTTTGAGTGCTTCATGTAGTTTTTATAACTGGGTCTCATGGGTAGGAATCAGAATAACAGTTCTACCCTGTCATGTGAACAACTTTTCTACTGCTTCTTAAGATAAGCAACCAAGATGACTTAATCTCCTTTGATTTTAACACAAACCAGAACTGACTTGAGTAAAGATATCTCTGGAAGGATTGGTGAATGCTGTCAGCCAGTTCAATGTATTGCTTTTAGACACCGATTTTCTTCAGTAAGCACTGATGAAACCTGCTCCTCCTGCTTTGATTCATTTATAATATAGGCAGGAAGAACTACCAGTCTTTTGCTTACCTGAGAATTTGCATGTGTTCAGTCACATAATATCCAGAATTATCCACTCCAGTGTGGTATGGACTATTGTGTAATGATAGATTTGCTTTGTCAGTGTATGTTTGACCAAGTATCTTCTATCTTATTTCACTTCTGGCAATCAAGGTGACACACAAAAAAAAATAAAACAGAGTATCAGGGATCTTTGTACAAGCAGCAACGGCAACCTTAAATTAATTTCTTTCCTCTTCAAATTTGGATTTTTTTCCTTGGGCACCATGATGCAGCTAATCTAAATATGGCCTACTGGTTCTTGAATTGAAAAAAAAAGGTCATTTTAGAGAGCAAACACTGTTGGTAACATACTGCTGCATCAAACTGCCAGATGTCAGATTTGGCAGAGGAAGCCATCAACAATTCATGACACTGTAAAAATGTTTTTCTTGCCGATCCATTTATGATGAAGCATTATGTTGCCCTCTTGACAGGTAATGCAATATTATGTTAAGTATAAATAAATCAAAAATACAGAGGTAGTTGCTTGAATTGTGATGGCCACTAATGGTATTTTGGGAGGAAAAAGAAAATTTGAAGTCAGACTAATGTCTCTGGTTAATCCTGCCTGGCATTTCTGAGGTGCTCTGAAGTCTGCAGAAGCAGACTAGCGCTCTGAGGGAGCAAATGTTTGTGCTTTTTGGTTAACTCACCTGGAGACACCCTCCCACACATTTATTCTTTCTTTTTATGAAGAATAATAGGATCTCTGGTATGACAAGAACACTGACATCCCTCTAACAATGGAATTCAGTGCTAGCCCAGGGTGGGAAGGGAATGGACCAGCAAGATTCTATGATTCTGAAGGTAGATTACTGAAGGTAGATTCTGAAGGTAGTCCACCCACTCAACCCAGGTGACACACCCTAGTATGATACCCCTAGTATGATAATCCCTCCCAGGAAAATCTTAGTGGTGATGTTTATCAAAACGGTATCAGCTAAAATTTATTCCAAAATAAATTTTTTCTCTTCCAGTGGAAAGTAGAGTATACACTAGATAAACAGATCCATCTTTAAGCAAGTATAACCTTCTAAGAGGAACTTGTTAACAGATAACTGGCATTTATTCCGATGCTATTTGCTTTTAGATGGATATCCATAATCAGAATAGAGAGATCTTGTTCAGGGGTAATCCATTCCATAAGAAATGAAGAAGCACAGTTAAAAAATGATGAATATATCTTGGGAACAGGCTAAAAAGGATTTCAAGCTGTAATATTTAAACTTGGTGATTCATGATAGCAGAATACTTAAACTGCATAAAATGTACTAATCTTTTGAACTTGTTTTTCCAGCGTCTCAAATGATGGATTCAAACATTTTCATAATCCAGTAGTTTATTATAATCTCTTCTGGAGGTACTATTATCTCATTGATTTATTTATTATTATATGTAATATATTAAAAATAGGATGTTCTGTTGACCTTAAGCTCCAAAAAAGTAATATATGAGAGTGAAAAAGCAGTAGTTGGAATTAATTATATTGCAGACATGATAGAGGAGTCTCTGCCAGTGTATATCGGCATAACCCCATTGAAGTCAATAGAGTAAGGCCAATTTACGTCAGCAGAGTTGCTGATTTAGCAGGCATTGGAAGAAGATATGCTGGGATTTTCACAAACATGAAGAGAGAGACAGAGCACTGAAAACAGCAGTTTCAGTGTTTAATTGTTGTTGTATTTTAATGCACACTATTAACCTTCACACCTGTTTGTGTAAGCACTGCAAAAGTTTGTTTGGTTTTGTTTTTCTTTTTTTTTAACTTGTGCAGGAAGGGTGTAAAATTGGAAGAATATCAGCTGAGGGATTTTGCCTGAATATAAAGCTTATTGAAACCCAATCATGATGTCTCATAAAGTGGTAAAGCATTTCTTTTTGAACATCAAAGAAGTACATCAAAGTGTACCTTCTGATGCTATGGAAGCTGGTTAAACAGATTCAACAGTTATCCTGTAATAAGCTTTGAAAAAATATCTATGCATAAATGAGGCAGAATATTTTGAATCATGAGAACCATTCTAAAATTATGTGGAGTGAACAAACAGTAGATCCAGTTCTTATCTCTTTTTCACTTTAGTTCAATGTACTTCCATTGACTTCAGTGGCAATGTGCCGGAGTTATACCATGTATAGGTAAATGAAAACAGGCATTGTAAGGGCAAAGTTGCAGAGATTATTTCTGATAAATTACAGGAGAGTAGTGGGGAATAATCGGATAATGTCTTTCAAATATTAGGAGAAAAATAGAGCTGATTTGGTTCAACTCTATGAGTCAGTGCCTTTTCCTCACACTTTGCAGTCTAACTACAAGGAAACCTACTTAGCATCGAGTTTTTGGTGAAAAGTCTATTTTTGTAACTCAGTGATTCATCCCTCCTGTTTCATATAAAGTGTTATTTTGTGCTAAGCCAGGGGTTCAGCGTGGCAGTCTTGGTGCCAAAACTACCTATAGAAAATAGATGCCTCCTATGTAGAAGTAGAAGAGCTTGTCATACAGCCAAGCTTCAGCTTCCTTTACTGGAAAGAAAAAGCTTTGAAAAACACTGTGCATTACAAATGAACTTTGAAAATTAGCTGTTCTTGTTTGTTTTGTTCCTTTCCTTTAAGCATGAATGACACTGGCAGAGCTCCAAAGACTTAATTTGCAGTTTGAGGAATCTCTATTCCCCCTGTAGCCATGCGAACACAGAACTGGAGACGATGCTTGGGGTGATTGATCTGGTCCTCTAATGCTCCAGGCAGTTGCACAGACACCTTAGCTATTTGAGAAGTGGAGGTTCAATGAATTATAGCTGTATGGAAGATGAGAATGATGTTGTGTCTCTAGTGGCAGTAGGAGAGGAAAAGCATTGGAAAGATAAGGTAAAGCACTCATGAGAAGACCACAGAGGGAGAATGATGGACAAATGAGTTCTCTGCATCAGAGAGATGCAGATCCTGCTGTTCCATTCCTCTAGAAGCAATAAGCCAGAACTGACATGAAAGAAAGAGGTGGATAATATAAAGGTGCTCTTCCATTTGTATAACTTTATCCTTTTCAGCATTTAAAGACTTATATCACTTTTTGTTATCAAGGGCTCCATCAGGCAGAAATCCATGTTGCTTAGCTGTATAATCATCAGAGGAGTTTCTTCCTTAGCTTGGTTGAGTCTTCACTGTGCATTGTCAAAGAAATTAGTGTGATCCCTCAGATACGAGACTGTGAGTTTTTGTAGGCAGAAACTAGGCTCTGGAACAATTGTCATGAAATATATAGCACACAAATGGAACTGATAGGGAGAGAGTACAAAAGGGTATGTCTGTCTTTCTATAGGTACATATAGCTACCCATAAAAAAATACTTCATTAGTCTTGATAAAAACAGCTGAGATTCCCAGATTCCAGCCAGATGAAGACACGGCCTTGTTAGTTTGCATTCATAAAGGTCACCATATGTACAGCCTTTCTGCCATTTTGCATTTCTGATATACCACAGCAATACATCATCAAAATACCGTTCCTCTCATAATGTATTGCTGTGTTATGCAGTTAAAGTGACTTTGTTTGATGACAGACTCAAGTAATCCATCTTTAGACAGACGAACTGTAACAGCAGTGGCCTCTCTGTCTGTCACATCTAAGGGAGTATGGGGAATAAAAGATGTATTAGCAGGGGCTAGTAAGAAACATGAGATTAGGCATATGCCAGGCTTTTTCAGACAGAAAGCAGACTTACCAGGAAATACATAGGAAGTCATTAAAGGACAAATTAAATGGGCTTGTTGCTGGGCCTCAGAAAGCTTGTGGGTACTCTTATCTGTGGTGCCTTAGTAAAGTCAACAGCAAGAAGTACCATGAGAAAATTTATTGTATATTAAAATGATGGATATGAAGAATATTCCACAGGGATGTAAAACACTGAATTCTCTTACAACCAAGATAATATATTCAAGTTTCAGCCCAGGAGTCTGACCTTCACATCTGGCTCTGATAAAATGAGTGGCATTGAAAACCCATTCCTTTTGGCAAGATTGTCTTCATTCAACTGTTCAGGGCAATGAGAAAGTTGTACGAAGGATCAAAGGATTCTGCTCCTGAGTTTCTGAGTTTTGGGAGAAATGTGTGGGAGAAGCTTAGTGATCTTAGAGTCAGAAGGCTCAGAAGACTCCTGCAGAAAAATGTACTTAAAAGACATTACAGCAAGGCACCCTGAGATTCACCCTTCTCCATTTACTGAAAGTAAACAAAATAAAATTCAGGGAGAGGAGGCATGCAATTCAATTCAAAGACATATCCTTTTTAAAAAATTGCTGAAAGAGGAATGTCTTCCATGGAAAAGTGGATAACTCGCCATTGTAATTCATTGCTACAGGAGGGTGGTGTGTCAATATTACTGGGTAGCTTTGTAGAATTAAGAATAGAGTGGGATCCTGCTGCAAAATAACAATATTACAACAGCAAGAGCACAACTATGAGAACTATCCAATCCCATTTTTAAGGTATAGTGTGACCTACTGAGGTTATACAAAGCTGTCCTCTAACCATACAATCAGATTCATTATAACAATTTAGCATTCTCTTCTGAAGCAGTTACACTGACAACTGTTAAAGATGGAGACTTGTTCCAGTTAGTCCACTGATCTGTTCCCAGGTGACAATGTCTTTGTCCCTACAAATAAATCCAAGAAAGCTGCAAAAGCAGCATAAAGTGCAAAGTGAACAATGCTAAACTTAAGAGAATCAGATTTTCATTATCTGCTTTCTCTTTGTGTATAATGAACTGAAGTAACATGACTAATAAATAACAAATGACTAATTCTTAGGTCTTATGTAACACCTCTTATCAGAACAACACTGAACACACCGAAGGGAATACATAAATTAATTCTTGTAGCATGCCATTGGGACAGATATGTTTAACTGTATACATGTCACAGTTTGCTAAATTATTTTGTGCTTTTCCAATTAGCATAGTCCATAGCATTCACAAAGACAGAGCAGGCACCTGCAGTTCTAAATGTTCTATAGAGTAATGTGGGCCCTGCAGGCTGAGTGTACAATCTGAATATAAGACAAATGACAGAAACTGTGCAAAGGCAGGTGGGAAGAAAAATAAGCAATAGGTGGAAGGGCAGTGATTTCTGCACTTGAATTGTCCAAGTCACTCAAGTTTTTTTGTAGGCATATAGAAAACATGTCCATGGTTTTCAACAGCATGTAGCAGCATAGTTATAGATTGAGAAATTCAAAAGTGTTTTTATTTCTATTGGAAACTGCTGTTTATTGTATTTATCTGTTTATTTATTTTTCCACAAAATCCTGAAGGGAATGATTCTTATTCAAAAAGAAACCACAGAAACTCCTGCAGAAGATAGCTCATTCCTTGCACCTTACTTTTGATAAGCCATGTCCTTAAGTGAAGTAGATCTGCCATTATGTATCACTGTTAGAAAACTCTTGTTGCACAACTTTCCACCTTCAAAAACACAAACAAGTAAAAAATTAGGGCTGTGGGAGAGATAACTGATCTAGTGATCTCTCCAGCTGACACTAATGAGTCCACAGGGAACACGTACAGCTCCACAAAGAGCTACATTTTTGTTGCAAATCTTTCTTTCCAGCTCAAACCTTTCAGCAACCCCTGAATTTATTTCCAAGTAGTTTTCTTAAAGTTTTTCCTGTCAAGACAACTTTCCATCATACACATATTGATGAGCTATTTGTGGATCACACTCTGTCACTGTTTTTGAAAGTGCGTTAAGGTCTGTAGTGGAACATAGGGTGCTGAGCACTTGAAAACCTAGCCACAACGATTTTGCTCTAGGTCACTTGCTGTAACCTTAAAACAACAGGTAAATGAACAGAGAGAGTTCATTGCTTATGGTCTGTAAAGCTGGGAAAGAGCAAACTCTGCAGCACAACAGGACACATTTGTAAAGACTAAGGACCAGGGACATTTATTTCTAATTCTTCAGTTACTATTATAACTTACTATATCATGTAGAAAATGTTAATGAGAAGTTCTGTGAAGCAAGTTCTCAAGATTCCTTTAAAATCCTCTAAAAATCCTCAAAAACTCCTCTTGTAACCAACCCCATTCCCACATTTCAGGTTAAAACTGGTCTGAAATCTTGCAGAGGTATTTCGGTGTTTTATTTCTTCTGCTGAAATTCATTCCTGCCTTTGTACCAGGCTTACAGGATTTTTTCCCCCCATTTTTCAAATGAAATAGTGCCTGTGATGGCCATAAAGCTGGAATTATTTTTACTAGTGAAATATTTGTAAAACACGAATGCGTATGTAAAAATAAACACCAAATGGCTGTCATTTAAAAGCCACTTGCACAGCCTAGGAACAAAAAAAAATGCATAACCATGGGCTAATGGCTTTTCAGGAAGAATTTAAGTGAGAGCATAACTTTTGTCATTTGTCTACCTTTTATTTTTATTTTTTTTTAATGAAACAGAGGTCGCTCAGGATTATAAAATCTGACAAAGAGACACTAAGATTATTTGTCCACTGTTTTGGTATGGAAGTAGTTTTCTTCCCTTACAACTAGTTCTAAAGGAAATCTGTCTTGTTTTAACAGTGAGTATCACAAGAACGTCACATTCCTTATGCTTGCTATGTTCAGATCCCCCTTGCACATTCTCATTGCACTGTGGTCCATGTGCTTTCCAGAAAGTAGGTGACACCTTTATATCTGGGATGGGTATTTCGGCCCTCCTTAAAATTTGTAGTGCACAAAATAAGCAGGAGAGTGTGGTAGTTTAGGGGTGGGGGGCTAGGTTCCCTTAAGAAAACTCCAAAGTCCCCTCCCAGGAGACAGACCAGATCATCCCAGGATATTGTAACATTGTTATTCTATTCTACTTTCCAGTATCATAGCTTATAAGACAGTGCCTGGCTGGTATCTCTTCTCCTCCCTGCCTCTCCTCCCTTCACTTCTCTTCTCTGGGATGAATGCATTCCTGCTTGTCTCATGGTGTGTGTGTGGGAGATGGCTGTTGGCTGGCAGGGAACCGTGAGCTGTGTCACGCGGCCTGCTGGGGCCTCGCAGGCCTAAGCTGGGGAGGGCAGTTCTGGCTACTCTCAGGCCTGCTGAGGGTGGAAGAGGTGGAGGATTCCAGATGGTTTTAGTCCGACAGACTTGGCCTAGCTTGTGGATGTATCCATTCTACCTGCCTGTCTTTTGCAGGTACATGCATCTGTAAATAGAATCTCCCTTTAAACTTCCAATCAGTGTCTGTGTATCTGCAGTGATACTGCAGATACTGCAGTATTTTCATTCTTACTCTTCAAAAGAAGGAAGAGTCATTTCTATCCTCCAGTCCTGAGTAGCTCATGGTCCTAAACTGGGACAGAGAGAAAATGAGATTTTATCTAACTCACCATCGCCAAGGTCTGCTCTCTGAATATCTTGCCCAAAGAAATCCGATGGCAAAGGCTTATGCTTGAAGTGTTGCCTGTCTTCCTGTCTCTTAAGAGTTACTTGGGAAAGGAGCCCACCAGTGAAAGGATGCTCTGTCAATAGCTGGTGGAGGAAAGCACAGGTAATTAGAAAAGACTAATGGGCTTGCCTAAAGCATAGTTTTTTCATATGTTGTACTATTTCTTTTGACAATTATTTCTGTAGGNAAATTAAAAAGCATGAAAAAGTAGAAAACCAGAAAACTTTTTAAATAGCAAAGAAGAAGACAAGGTTTTTATATGATGTTTTCTGTGACATGAGAGATGGAAAAAATTGATTTTTTTCAAGATGTCCCTTGAGAGCTGGGACATGAATACATACTATGGATTGCCTGTGCTTAGTTTCCAAAATACAAAAATACTGCACAAAGCTCTTAAGTTAGCTAAAGTACCTATTAGAGAGCAGAGCAGAGAGAGGAAGTCCTGGAACAAAACCTTAGTTATAGTGAGACAGCAAAGCAAGGCACAGATAGCACAGTTAAACATCAAAAGATCAGTCCAGCTTCAGTTTGTCTTTTGTGAACAGCATGACTGCAATGTTAAAAGTAGTGCATGAAATCTACTGCAGGAAACACAAAGCAACTGGCTGGCCGAGCAGATTACTACTGGTGTAATATTACTTTAAGAGTTATATAGACAGGCAGTCTGATTGTATGTCTACCTTGCTTTCATTTCCTCTCTCTAAGAAAAAACAAAATTAAAAAAAAAAGAAGTTTAAAAAAAAGAAGTTAGAAAGAAAAAAAGTTTAAAAAAAAAGTTTAAAAAAGTTTATTGGCCACATGAATCACATTTGGTGAAAAGAGAAAATAATCTTCCTTGAACATTGGAGGGTTTAATAATATAGCATCAGGATCTTGTTTTATTGGGATTTCTTTTTGAAGGGTGTTTTTTATTTATTTGGGGTTTGTTTTTCTTGTTCTGTCATTTGGGCCTTTTTATAGTCATTTCCTTAAATTTCATTTTTAGCTAAGTCCTGGCTGAACCCTTCTGACAGACATACCATGTTACTGAAGGTGTTGAAGGGCACTCTCCGCTTTGGTGGACAGACCTGGTGGTTTGATGATGATGTGTTTCTCACACTGAGATACTCAAAAAAAATGAAACTAAGTGGGCAGAAGAAATGGAACCAACCACATTGTCTGTAACACTGTATAAGGATATATAAATATATATATATATATATATAAACACAGTCTCTAGTGTAGCATTTTCTCATCTAATCTTTCTTCAGCCTTCCCTGTTCTTCCTTTAGGTTCTTTTTTCTCTTTAATAGCTCAGCTATTATCTTTTCAGATGTGGCCCATTAATTCTTCTGCATGAATTCATGCATAGTCAGCTCTCCCATGCTAATGACCAGAGGGGAATAATGGCTAATGGCCACAGAGAAAGATATGTGCTGGTTTAGCTGGAACTTAATTTGTTGAAATCTCTCTGTACANAAACCACCACCACCACCAAACAAAGCAGTTGCTATAAAGCAGAGAAGAAATGTAGTAATAATACAGTGCAGAATTACAAGCTAATGAACTCAAAGTGATACAGAAGGAAGTGAACATTTATAGTGAACTTAAACAAATATTCCCAAAT